>JACAXG010000057.1:5014839-5081012 GCA_018881555.1 Amblyornis subalaris | reverse complement strand
CACAGCACGGTCCATATAGAGGTAAATCCCACCTCTCACCCACAGCACGCTCCATACAGGTAAATCCCACCCCTCACACCCACAGCACGGTCCATGCAGGTAAATCCCACCCCTCACACCTGCAGCATGGTCCATACAGGTAAATCCCACCCCTCACACCTGCCATGGGGCCCCATCACTGTCAGAGTGCTCAGCTTTGCCCAAAGTGATGCACTTGTTAAGGATGGAGAAGTCATGGCCTTTAGTCTGCCCACCCTGTGCCAGGATTACTCTCTGGGCTGTTGCCAGGAAGCATCTTATGCCTGAAATCCATCTCAGAGCAGTTTGGTTTGGTTTCTGACAGTTTTTTAACCTGTCATGTTCTCTAATTCCCACCAAGGCAATCATTTAGATACTCAGTTTTATACAGTAAACTGTTAAAAATGCTTCAATACAAACTTACTCCCTCCATCCTGCTCCAAGTGTCCTAATTCTTTTTGGTGAACATCACAACACTAGTATCAAGCAAGCACCTTGCAAAAAATGTCTGCTTCACGACAGATGTGGAAAGAAAGTTGACAGAGAAGAACAAAATGGCTGTTTCCCATTATTTGGCATCTAACAGGAAGGAATCTGACAGACAAATTGGGAGGAAACATAATACAAACAGAAAATATTACCGCTATTAGGTTACACCAAGTGTATTTAAAATACTTAATTTTCGTGATATTTATGTTACTTATTCACATTTCTGTACTATTGCCAGGCCAATTAAAACATATGAGTTGATTTCAGTTGTGTTTGCTCTCAAGAGATGCTGCCAAGAACCTTCACACACCCTATTTTTCACTAAAAGAGGAAGCCAAAATTGGCACGCTGTGGTGATGTTCAAAGTCTTTAATCAAGATTGAGCTTGATGAGTTACAAATGAGGGATATTATTCTTTCCTTTCCCTGCAAACTAATTTTCTTTTCCCATTTTCCTCAGTGGTTTCTGAAGCCTGTATTGCACTGCTTCATTCAGAAAAGAAAAGGGCTGGAAGGGCAAGAGGTGACATCTCTTGTGAAAAAAAAATCTGTAGGGTTGTTCATTTGCTGGGGAGGAAAGAGGAAGGGGTGATTTAATATCAAGTTTACAGGCAACAAAGCCAGCACTGGGGTAGAGATGTCCAGGAAGAACTTGCTGCTCTGTGCTTTGCCCAGTACAAGGCTTATGGATGGAATCTGAATGCTTTAAAATTGAGCCAAACATCAAAAATAGGACACCAGGAAAACATCATCACTAATTTATGTCTTCTCCCAACACCCACTGTTCCATTCTGTGAGAAACCAGTGATGAAACCAATGTTACAAAGGGAGGAAAAAAACAAAACAACCCCGAATAAAACCCAACACCCTGACAGACAACTAGAAAGAAAACCTTGTGCTGGCAATCCACACTCTTGGGTAACACTTTTCCATGTTTCCTGTAAACATGCACAGTGCTTTCTATCCATCCAACCCACCCACAGGTGAGCTGTGTACTCCACACCACAGGCAGGACAGCACCTCTGCCACTGCTTCCCTCAGTTCACCCCATCCCCCTTCCAGCTTCCCYTGCCACACGAGCAGCTCCTTTACCCAGCAGGACAGTGGATGTTCTGCTGTGCCTCCTGCAGAGCCATAATGGTCTTCTASACAGAAGCATCTGTTTTTAGAGCTGGCAGGTAGGACTAAGAGCCCTTAGAGCAGACCTGAGGCACCATAAACACACGGGCAGGAAAGCCRTGTGGGAAAGGCAGTGGGAAATGGAGAGCACCGTGGGCAGGCTGAAAGGCTCCAGGAGAGAAAACCTGGTGCTCGTGACATGCAGATGGAAGGAGAGATAAGAGGAAAATGCAGGAAAGATGTGCTGATCCCGATGCCAGGATCATCCATGCTGCCAAACACGGCCGATGCAGCGGCACGGTCAGTGGGGAACAGAGAGCAGACTCTGACACAGGAACCTGAATCCAAACCTCCCCAGTGACCCAGCAAAATGCATCCCAAGGGAGTCAGCACAGAATGCAAATGCACTATAAACCAAAGGAAGCACGGGCACGTTTCTCCCAGAACGGCAGTCCCCTCCTGAGGCACAGGAACAGCTTTCTGCTCGGGAAGGCATCTCAGGGATGCACTTCCAGAACAGTCGCCCTTGTGTGGGTTCCCAGCAGCTGCCCACGCCTAGGAAAAGTCACATCCCAAACAGGCCAGGGTTAAATTGGATTCCAGCAGGTGTCACACAAGGATTGCCCAATCTCTTTGCTGTTATCCTGCCAATTTTCAAGGTACTTGAACTACGCCAGGTTCCAAACTTCAGGCATTTTGAGGACATTGCTAAAAAATTCCCAAGTAAAACAGAATTATATATGGGTACAACAGTTGCAAAGCAATGTATTTTCATTTGTAAAATTAAAACTGAACTTTGCTTGGAGATAGCAAGAGAAATTCCTTCTGGAATAAGGACTATTTTAAAGTGTTTGAGATAAGGAAAGCTGGAGACAGGTTTAGAAGCTTTTTTTACTCTCAGAATCACAGCTGTACAGCTAAACCAGCAAGTTTGGCACTTCCTCCTGTCACCTGGAGTGTACTTGAGATACACTGACTTTCTACCTTCATTCTATAGCAAGCTGCAGTACAAGYCCCAGAAACACCTGCAGAATTAGATGTTAGTGTTTATACTGCCAAGTTCCACAAGAGCCATGAGGAGGTAAACACTCCCTGCCAATGCCAAGCTGCATTTCAGGAAAATCATGAAATCTAAATGGGAAAGTCACCAAATCTGAAGCTGTACTGCCTTTAAAGAGCCTTACACCTTGCCACAGAAAGTTAAATAGTACACTGCCTTTCAGCCAGAGCCCCAAGTAGGAGTTTGATACAATATAAGCACTCATCTACACAAATACTTTACTTCTTGTATTAAAACTAAGAGAGRTTCACTAAAATAATGGCAGAAGACAATACAAAGGGGAGTTGCTTAACTATGAAAAACGAAGTTCACATTTCTTCAAGCTGCCAGTGTTTGCTTACTAAAGGCAGTGCTTTTAGTTGAGCAACTTTAGTGCTTTCTCACATCAACCAGGACAGAGTAGCTTCATCATTTTATGAAAATTAAGTTCATCACTAGGGCACACCTATGTCCTTGACACTGCAGGCGTCAGGCATTCAGAAGTAAGGCTTCAAAATTGTGTGCAATCTACTTTCACAAAGGCAGTTAGTGAGATCAGCAGCTTGCTGCTGCCATAAAGTAATTCCACGACATTAATGACATAAAATAATCCCACGACATAAAATAATTCCATTCCATGCTCAGGAAATCCTGAGCATTTCCTCAACAGAAATTACAGCCATAGAAGCTGTCACACACAAAATGCAAAATATTCCAAATTCACAAACTAGGAAAAGAGAACATAAACTTAATGCTGAAAAAATTGGGATCTCTTTTCAAAAGAAAATCATACCCTCTGAAAATGTTCTCCCTGCTGCAAGTAGACATACCTCTACTGGACAGCAAGAGAGACAACCTTCTTCCATACAGCCAAGAACTGCAACACATAAACAAGGCTCCTACCTCATTCTTCCGCTGAATTTCTAGTACTGGCTAAATATGGAAAATGAAGAGTAAAATATTTTGTGAAAAACAAACAATCTAACACAAGGATGMAGTACAGAACCCTACTCCCCCAGATCAGAAGAGAGCCTGAAAGCCACAGAAATAGCTTACAACAATATTCTCTGTTTTATACACTTTGTATGCTTTGGAAAACCCCCAGAATACTGTTATTTTTGAACAAACACCATATGGCTAAGAAAATATCACTTTCTCTGTTTTCCTGGACCATAGCTGTCATTTCAGGCAACAGGACCATGATCTGATAAAACAGATCACAACACTCAGAACACCAAGAGGGGGCAGAGGTGGTTTTCAAGCCACAGAGCAGAGGCTGGAATAATTACCTACTGTTAGTTGGTAGCAGCTCTGACCCCTAAGGCAAGCTTTTCTGTACATAAAGAAAAGAAATTTTGAAAGCAGATCCATCTGGAAAAAGAATAGGGTGTTTTCAGCCTCTGGAAAGATAAATGTGTTATGTAAGTCTTAAAGCACATCCATCCTTCCATAGRAGATGGGCCCACAGTGAGAATTATCTGGGTGGTGGATTCTTGGTCTTTAAGCCTCAGTGATCTTGATGTGTCATTTTTGCATTACTYACCTGTACTTTCACAGCTCCCCACACGTCAGCACCAGCTGCTTTCCTGCTGATGGAAACCACCCCTTTTCTGTTACTTTCTCAGATGGGATAAGACACTTCACTATTTGATTCAGACTTATCACTATGCCTGAAAAACTCTTTAAGAGCTTAAAAAGAACTGTAAAAGAAGAACAGGCACTACTCGAAAAGCCTGCTTGAACATAAGTGGTGCACACAGATGGACAAGTTACAACGTACAAGGAGGAATAAAATGGTATTTGAAAACAATAAAGAGGAGAAAAGTCTTACATGAAGTCTGAGAATTACTCAAGATCTATTCCTTTCTCCTACCTGCTCCCTCTCACAAAGGCAAAGCCAAGAGCAGAAGAGATTCATTCAAGTTCAAAGAGTCCCCATTTGATTTCAAGTTTCTGGTACACAGCCAATCCAGTAAGATTTAAAGATACAACTGGGTTGTATCTTTGCAATAGGGATACAACAGCGAGGGCTACAGCGTCCACATAGTACACAGACATACTGCCACTCAACAGCCCTCTTTTCTGAGACACTTCCACAAGCTGTTTTCATTTGGATAAGAGAGGAAGGCAATCTAATTTGTACTTGAAACAGGTAAGAATTTTTAAAAGTGTTTCTGGCRTGGACTCTCAGTCCTAGAAGTCATAAAGCAAAGCTTGGAAGCCAAGAACCAGAGCCAAGCAGCCTTAGAGCGGCTGTGACCTCTTCCTAACTCTGTGACCCCAGTGTTGTAATCCCCGAAAACGTGAGGTTAAGCAGTAGTAGAGGTACAGCATGAGATAACCTGAGCTGCTTTAATTCAGGCCCAGCACTCAGAGCACAAACGTGGAGGAAGCAGGAGTGTCCCTGTCGCCCKGGGTCTGTGCAGCTGTACCTGCACACAGCCAGCGACTGCCCACTGCCCCTGGGGGGACACAAGGCACGGCATCAACTGCTCTCAAGAGTGGCTGTGAAGCACCACAACAGCCAGACAGGGCAAGGGGAAACACCTGGAGACCTCCAGGCTGCTGGCAGGGGCAGCAAGAACTGGTTTGGATGTACGTACACACGGCTGGCAAGCATCTGAATTCCTCCCTGCTTCTGAAAAAATCCAGATCAGGACGTTCTTTCCCAATGACAGCACAGCTGCCAGCAGGACACCTACTGATTTGCTTGATGTTTATTTGCATGCTGTGCTTGCTTACTGCCTGTGGGCATAAATATCCAATTTTATCCACTTATTTGAGTTTACTTTGTATCTGAATGCACAAGGCACCTCACTGTACAGTGTRCCTCTGAGGCTGTCATTCCTCAGAAGACTAAAGGCCTAATAAAAGACTAATAAAACAGTTTCATTGCATTTTCTCCCACGTATTTTACAAGTGGTCAGCTCATCTAATAACACCATACGCTTACTGACTCAGGTCTCCATTATCTGCAGATGTCTGAATCACTGTCCCCTGCRCTCCAGACTGTCCAAGAGGAACCACACACACAGACTGCAGACACAGAAGACCTGAGCATTGATTCTGAGTGCAAAAGGCTACCCAGCAGGTAACCTGCAACAACAACTTTCTTTCCCTGTATCTCTGTCAGCTTCCCCATCTGTACAGTCAGTCCAGTGACGTTTTACCTCACTTGAGATGTGCCTTAAACACTAAGGATGAGAAACACTATGAAATACAGATATTATCCTTTGCATGTGCTGTGCTTCAGTATAAGCTATGAATCACTGACCTTCAAGTCTGCATTTGTAACTCCAGTCAGAGAAGACAACTGCCCCCCAGATACAATTTGCCCAATACTCACACTACAGAAAAAACAATTACAGTAAATAAAAAAACCAATGCAACAAGAACTGCAAAAATGTCAGTTCAATTTATAACACAATAACCAGATTATAACAGGATTCAATAGGTAATTTCCAGAAGACAACCCTACTAGTACCTTTCCTTTTATACCAGTTGGCTTTCAACCTTGACCAAATTCCTTGCCTCAAACTCTAGGAGCAATGACCCTTTTAAGAGCCCATACCCATCAACTGTGCCTTTGAACTGTAGGGCAAAATCCAGTATTGTAAGCCTGAATATTCATTACTGATTACAAAATTACTTGGAAATCTCCCACAGTAGATCAGGTTCCTTGCTTATCATTCCCTTCATTGTATTTCATAGAGATGGAGAATCACAGAGGCAGAAGCCAAGCCAGGCAAAGGCAAAGCTCTGGCTGAACAGCCCCACGCTGCTTTAAGGTAGCATTCATTTACAAATGAAGGTAAGGGCAGTGATGCTAGGGATGTATCAAACCGAAGCATGAGGTACTGGCTTGGGTTTTGCACCACAAGCACCGCCTGGAGAACAGGAAACTAAAAAGCCCAGCTGAGCCTCGGCTGAAGAGCAGCACCAGGCCTCCTCCAACACCATTACTCAGCTGCCTGCAACACCTCAGCCCGGGGAGCCCTACCCGCAAAGCCGATCCCGTTCCCCCCACGGTACGCGGCTGTTTTCTCACGGGTTTCGCGCCCTCGCGTTCCCTTTTTCCCCCTTTCCTCGCCGCAGGTCCGTGCCGGGGCCGCCGCTGCCCGGGCACAGAGCATCCCGAACCCGCGGGGAGCAGCGAACCCTCCTACGCACCGCGGTCCCCAGGGGGACGGCGCCGGGCCCTGCCGGGGTCCAGCCCCGCGCTCCGGTCCGGCAGGGCAGGGCAGGGCAGGGCAGGGCAGGGCCCCCCGAGCAGGCAGGACCGCACCAGCCCCCGCAACCCCCGCCCGCCCAGCGAGAGCCGCACGGCCCGGCCCCGCTCCCCGCAGGGTGCGCTGCGCCGGTCACCGCGCCGGAAGGGCAGCAGCGAGCGGCGGGGGACGCGGGGCTGCCCCGGCAGCGCGGGCACSGCCGCCCGCGGGGATGGAGAGCGGAGCCCGCGGGGAGTCCCGCCGCCGGGCAGGAGCGGCGGGGGCGAAGGCAGCGCCACGCCCGCGGCCCCGCGCGGTTCGGGCGCTCACCGGGAGGTGCGGGGCTGCGCGTCCTGCGGCGGCCGCGCCGCGCCGTGCCGTGCCGCGCCGTGCCGGGTTGCGCCGGGCTGGGCCGGCCGCGCTCCCCGCCGGCCCCGCTGCCCCTGGCCCCGCCCGCCCCGCGCGCCTCGCCCCGCCCCGCGCCGCGCGTCGCAGCCAATCAGCAACTCCGCCCGCGGCCCCGCGCCCGCCGCCGCCAATGGGAGAGCGCGGCCGGGGCTCGCCCCCGGGGGCGCGGTCGATGGGGGAGCGGCCGAAGGAGGCGCGGCCGCGGGCGCGGCCGGTCAGGCCCCCTCAGCGCCGGCCCCGCGGCCGGCGGTGGGCACGAGCCGCGGATGTCCCCTCGGGAAAGGCGCTGCCCGCCCTCCTCGCCGCCCGCCCCGCTTCCTCCAGCGCCGTGCGCCACCGCGCATCCGCCACAGGGCACCGGAGCCTGCTTCCTCCGTCCACCGCGCATCCGTGACAAGGGCAGCGGAGCCTGTTCCCCAGCCGCGATGGGAATCCGTGCCTGCACTGTTAYAGCTCCACAAAGACCGCCTGTCTTTCCTCAATGCCTCGTATTTACCTGCTGCCACTTGGGACATACTTAATCTAGCGAACACAGCAACGGGGAAAGTAATTTGGTCTTCTAACTCTGATTAGAAATTCAAGTTAAACTCCAAATTTAAAATCCAAATCTTCACCAACATCTAAGCCTGACCTAGAACAAACACGTTTTTCTTGTGGACAGTTGTGGTCAAAGCAGCTCAATCCAAGGCACACGGCAATGACACGGCACATGAATCCTCCTATCCAACCCCACACAYGTCCCACCACTGACACAGTCCAGAATTCCAGTCCATAGCAGAGCTGATCCAGAGATTAAGTCCACAGCAGAGCTGAACCATCAGTAAACCAGGATTCAACCCTCTCTGAAGACACCAACAATCAATCCTCTCTGCACTGTGTAGTGGGACTGCTCACCACTATGAAGCTTTGGCAGTAATTTCTCTATAAGCAATAAGGAGCCCTTCTGCTCAGTCGCTGCTCAGTCCAGCTACAGCAATGTGGTATTTGCAGACACAAAACTACCCTTGAAACTCCAACCCAATAATAAATGTTATTATGTATCTCGTCCACAACAGAACCTATTGCAAGCACGTTGCACCCCACTTGGACTCTCATCTTACAGAATTCCAGGTCTCATTCCCGGTCTTGGTTTTTTTCAAACCTTGGTTTTTTTCAAAGCCTTCAAAAAGGCCAAGAAAAACCGAAATCCCCCCTCTCCCCTCTCCCATGACCAGCACACAGTCATCCTCTCCCCTTCCAGGTGACCTCACTGAACTCTCTGCTCTGGGGTTCATAATGCATGCACACTTAGTCACAAGAGAGCAGAGCTGTCAGACCCTGCTCAGCCCTCGAGTACCTCCAGTGAAGGCTCCAAGGAGTATCCTGGAGCAGATACGGTGGCASAGCAGCTGGAGATCACTAGACAGGAGAGCTGGAGAGGACACAAGCAAGGCAGGAATGCTGCAGGCTCTGAGTGGCCAGAGCTATTTTTGCTGCAAATGCCACCARTTTGCAGATGCTGTTACAGGATCCTTCTGTCCCTGCACACGCCACTCGAGGCCGGGCCATCTACGCCTCCTCATTTCCACTTATCCTGCACAGAACCCTTATGTCTGTCAGCTTATTACAGCAAGAAAGATTTAATGGTCCAAAATTGCAAGAGAGATGATAGCAAGCCATTGGTATCAGAAAGGATAAGGAAGCACTWGAACGGATTACATGGAGGAATACAGGATCTTTATGATGAGAGCCTTTGATAAGAAGCAAGACAAACACTCATCGAGATTCTCAGATGAATATGATTCTACTTTGAGAGGAATAAAGAGCAGGTARTATCTCGGTGTCATGGTATCTTCTGTCCAATTTCCTGTTGACTTTCTGGCCTAATTCAGTGTATGTATTTCTACTCATGTTTGAGGCAGTTCTGTTACTTTTTAACTAACATTTTATGTATCAACATCTGATGAGTACTCCCTTTGAATATTTGCTGAAGCAGCTTAGAGAATACACTCACCTTGCTAAGCAGGGGATGCTCCTTTCCATCTCCTCTTGCTCACACGAGTGGGGCTGGCTTAGGCAAGCAATCTTTAAACACACACACATGTAGATATTTTATTTCTGCCTTTATGGGCTGGTATTGTTAAAGAAATTCCGTGAGCCATCTGCTGGGAGGAACCTTCTCTGAGGCAGAGTGCTGCACTGACACAGCTGACTGCACTGCTGGCAGCCTGAAGAGGCAATTATTTCTCAAGAGGAACCTTTATTCTGCTAATGCACCAACTTCTAGCACAGATGCACAGGACAAAGTCAGAGTCAGGATGAGTGGAACAGCAGCAGGATGAAGCCTGTAAGAAATCTCACAAGGCTCTGGACCTATGTCACAGCATGACAGCCTGGCAGCAAGCAGTAGCTCATTTCCAAATCCTCCTACTTGACTCGAACCTCCAAAGTGTTCARGTTACGAACACCATGATCACACTCAGGAGGTGAACTGCATTTTAAAGACAAGTTGCTAGGCATTAAGTGAATAATTATCAATTTACTTGCACATTGAAAATCCTCCACAAGCATATGAGATAGACAGCTATCCTTGGCATGTCATAACAAGCAGACACATGGGAGTTCAGCATCCACTTTTCAGGAGCACTCTTCAGTTTTTCGTACCCAACACGCAGCACCAACAACCATCTTTACACTCAGCAGCAGCATTTGGCCTTCACACAGAGTTACACAGAACTCCAAAGTGGACCCAACTGTCCACTGCCATCAAAAGAGTTGRTCTGCTCTATCTTTACATCTCCAGCAAGAGATCTCTGCTGATGGCCCTGACTGGATTGCATGGAGTCAGCTGGATTAGATCTCATCCCAGTGGAGAAGTACACTTGCAATTAGGYGTCCTTGGAATCAAAACCATCTGACTCAGATGGCAAAATTGCTATAACCAACACTATGGAAGGAGAACATATATGACTGGAATATAAAATAAGCACAATAAATAGAAATCTCAGACACACAAAATTATTTCTCCAAGTTTTAAGGTGCTGTCCACCAGAATGAAAAAGCAAAGCAAATGAACAACCCAGACCCCAGAAATGCAACTGCCAGGGACAAAGCCTTTAATTCTCTGGTGGAAACAGAAGGACTGGAACTAGTGGTTGATGTAGAACTCCATGAACAGTTGAGTTAATGAACAGACAATCTCATTATAGTTACCTGCTGTAAAACTTTGAGATCCAATCCAAGTCCTCATCTTCTAATGAATGAGAAGTCCCTACCACACACACAAAAAAGTTACATCCACTTTCTCCYAGAATGTTTCCTGAAAACCCCAAACTGCTGGGGGCAGTCTCCTAAAGCAACTTTTAAAAAGTAGGCAATTAAACACCACCTTTTTTTTCAGGATTATTTCCACTGTAACTTCATCTGCAAGTCTAGGTGAGAAGTGCAGAACCACGCATTCAACCTGAAGTGTTACTCCAAAATACGATATTGTTAAACTAGAAAGGAACAGGGTGTTTAACAAACTGTAAAATGTTTTGACTCAAAGTGTTGTACAGCAGATGGAGCTACAAGCACGGCCCACAAATAACCACCTACACTTGAGAACACTCAGCAAYGATAAATACACAGAACGTATCCCATCAAGGGTGTATTTTCAACTTTTTTCTACTGCAAAATGACACAAAGATGTTCACAACAAAGCAACTCTCAAAGTTTTGCATCAACAAAGATTGAAAAGAAATAAATGCAATTAGTTTGCAATGCTCATTTAAATGTCACATCCAAGTTCAAGTTCTTCTCCTGACCAATGTCTATAATTACATCATCTTTGCTTAAGAGAGAGAAAAGCAGGACAGGGATAGGGACTGAGATAAGGCATTTGTTATTTCACCATATGCCAGTGACAGAAATAAAAATCATTTTGTTTCAAAGCAGATTCCTCCTGGAAGATCACGTGTCTACCTATCACCATACTTTCCAAGAGGATTTGGACACTCCTCTCTTTTATCAAAACTAAGTGGATTTGCCAACCAGATCCCAACTTTCTGATGACTTTATTTAGCAAACGAGAAAGTCAGTTTTTCAAATGAAAACTTTCCAATTTAATCTCCACAGCAGAGTAGAAATATTCGTAAGTTTTAAACTAAGTGCCTATATTCTCTTCCTTCACAGAAATAAAGGACTTGCAGGTGAGTTTCTGTTGATAATTCCAAGGACTTTGAGAAATCCTGTGCAAGAAAAAATCTTTTTTAACTGCATACACTATTTCACATCAGTTCAAATTGATTTCCTGCCACAGCCTTCAAAAGACCACTACTGAAATAAGCAGCTACATTCAAAAATAGTTGAAGCTACCAAAGTTAATAACATTACATAACAAACAAATGAACACTAGTTTGGGAATCTTTGGATTAAAATACATTTTTTTATCTTTGAAGTTCAAATGAAGGTTCTGAGAGGGAAGTTTTGTATTAATCTAGGCAGATATATGCTAACATAATGTAATTTTTACTTTGACTGTACTCACAGGGAATGGCCATCATCATCTAATAACCTTTCGTCTCATCAAAGAACACAAAAAATAGGTCTTCACACACATTAGCAGGTTATGAAACAACTGACCTAAACCAACTGACCTAAACCAAATGTAAACCAGACTATCAAGCAGTCACTCAGAGGCTTCTAATGAATGTCTGCACACTCCCACGAGCCCCAGGCTGGAACAGCTCCATCACTGACTCTCTCAATGCTGAGGAATCCAGTGGGCACAAGGATTCCTGTGGCAGAGCACACATGGCAAAGTGAGATAAACACAACAGGACAGGTAACATTTATAAAAGTAGGAACGGATTTTTGGTTTCATTAATAACACAGGAGAGATTTAATRAATATGTTGTACTTTAATCCAGAAGTAAGATACTGGAGGCCCCCTTTTTTGTGGGCACATTCTTGGCCATCTCCCTCCCMCCAGCCTCACATGTATATGCTGAGGGTAGGATTCCAAATATTTAAAGAGCTGTAACATATCACTTCATGTGGTAGCTTCTCACCCTCAACCTGGCTAGGATAGAATAGCTTAAAATTCCTGCAGGACAATATAGAGTTGACCTCCTATACTCCAAGACCACTTTGGAGTATTTTTAGGAGCTCAAACAAAATGCATCTTGTCTCCTTTCAGTTCAGACAGTGGCCCTAAACGAGAGTGATTTGGACAGGACAAACTGAGAATTAAGGACCAAGTTTCATGAACAAGTCGCTTAAAGAAAATTTCATGCATGACAATCAAGTCTTGCCCAGAACACTGTTTCACAAGCGTCTATAAACACAAATCATGTGGAACTGGGATAAGACTGAAAACAGTGTCCATGTTCTGTAAACTAAAAAGGGAAATGCACGACATCTGCAAATCAGCCACATGGAAAAGGTTAAATTCTTCTTTGCCAGACCCTGAAACTGAAGTCATCAATCCCAACGAGCAAGTCACCATGTCACTGCCACTGTCTGGATCCAGCAGGTACCTGGAAACATCAAAGCAGCCATGTCCAAGTGCCCAAGTCCATGAAACCAAGTGCCAAACCCAAAAAAAGTAAAGCCAATCTGCACAGCAATACTTTCTGAGACCACAATTCCACCAGGAAGATGCTCCTCTCGGGATGAAAGTCCTTATCTTAAAACATCAAAATAGCCCTTGTCCTTAGATAAAGATCTATTTTCTTGTGGGCCTGTCACGTTAGGTGTTCAGCCATGATCTTCCACAATTCCTGTAGGAGCAGAAAAAATACATACAGGTATTTTCTGTAATCAGTATTTGCAATTATGAAAAAGTTCAACATGCCCATTGTAAGACAAGTTTTATGATATACCCTATAGTTCCATCTATAGATAGCATCCATCTATGGGAGCTAATCAGATAACCAGAAATACTACATCTGAGATGTCTCTCAATAACAGAAATTTACAGCTAATTCTTCTTCATAGATATTAGAACATTATTTCCTGAACCCTGAACTGGGAAACGAATTACTGAAACTATGAAATGAAAGCTCTTCTACAAGAAAATAAGTGAGAAGACATATTGGCCCCATTTTCTAGTTCAATCACAAAAATTGCATTTTACAAAGTAGAAGTCTCTTATCCTTTGAGGACCTGAGTGCAATCTCAGCCACTCTGCTGCTGGTGATAGAAAATCGACTCTGTCCCAGCCCAAACCAGGACAATATGTCAATCTAGTACAGATTATGTAAGCACAACCAAGGATCATTTTAATCCAGCTAAAAGCTAAATGGAAATAAAAGGTAATGCTTATTCTCCTGTTCTTACTTCATGTTAAGTGAACAGCTGAAAACTAATTTGAGATGATTAGCCTGACACTTCACATTTATTTTCATGAATGCCACTTACCAACTGCTCAATTCTTTCATAAACAAGGAACTGGCAGAAATCAAGCTTAATGGGCTCCACTGTGTATTTCATTTTTCCATCTTGGAGGTTCTCCAAATCATTTAAAGTATTTCTAAAGTGACTGTAGGCTTCACATGTAATGTCCATATGTCTTAAAGTGAAGTTCAGCCTGGAAAAGAATATTTAATTTAGAACATCTCTCCTATACTGGCATCTAAAACGGGTGTGTACCTTTCCCCAGCTAATGAAAAAATGGGTCTTCTCAGCATAACTAACTCCCAACAGCCAAAAAAATGCACACCCCCCATTCCTGAAAAGCAGAAAAGATGTTATGTCAGCATCAATACACAACAGCCCTTGGATGAATCTTTCCACTGATTTTAAGGCACTTTGCCAAAACAGAATCATTGGCTTGGCTCCCTGGACAACACCTGGCAACAAAGCAYGGGAAGAGTTATTGCTTACACATCCCCAGAGATTTAGCAAAGCCTATTTGTGGATCAGCTTATGAATGGACTCCAACACAAGGCTACTCAAAAACACTCAATGATTCCTCAAAAGCAAACTAGAGAAATTGTTCTGGAGTTACTCAAGCTGGGAAATACGAACCTTAATTCTAAGCCCCTTCATTCCACTCYGTGACCTCAAAAATAAATAGCAAATGTTGTCAGGTACAATACATCAATCTAGCTACTTTATTTATCCTTATTTACACAGAGTTATCTCAGGTGAGACAAAGGTAGGACAACAATAGCCAAAYTCTTGTGAAACTCAAATTCTGAACTGATAAAAATTAAGCATGTATAAAAATAAATGCTTGTCCTGAGCATATACTGCAGCCTGTGGTCAACTGATACCACGAAAACCAGAAGCCAACTTTTAATTAAAACAGATGTTTCTTCCAAATAAAGAAAGCACACGAAGTTTTTAGTGCTTTTTATTTTAAGTTCTTGGTAATACTCACCTCTTTTCTAACGCTAAATAAACTGTGCAAGAATTTCTCAAGCTGTGTGTGATTCTACACAGCGTCCTGAACAAGGCATCTGTCAGGTCATCATCATAGAACACTACACAGAAAAAAAGATTAAGAGCATTTACTTAAGTCTCAGGTATGAAACAACAACAGGCCTTCGTTTGATTATTGTAATCAGACAAATCACTATTTTATCTAAGTGCCAGAGTATGTTTTTAATGGCAACAACTGACCCTTTAATATTATTCTCTGCTGCTATTTATGCCAGGCTTTCTTTCAGCTTTCTCTTATATCAGTGGGAATCACTTGTCAGACAATTCACAAGCTTTAACAAGAATTCTCTCAGCCTGGAAATAATCCTACTGCAAAGCTAAAGAAAACAGGATATCACAGAGTACAGAGCCTTTTTTCTTACAAAAACCCAAACTAGGCCATAATTAATTTACCATTACAACCATATCTCCTTGGAAAGCAGTCTTGCAAGTCCTTTCAGTATCTTAACTCAAACCAATTGTCCTTTATCTATAGATAAAACAACAATGGTTCTCCTATACAGATAAGCCRGCCTGTCATTTTAAAGTCCTCACTTAAGCAAGAAAAAGAGCAGGAAAAAAAAGGGATATCCAAAGGCATAGAATAGAGTCTATGGGAAAGTGCAGCATCTGAAACTGTTTTTCACATCATAGAAAATCTTAGTTTAACCACCTATTTATCCTTACTTGCACAGAAGTTATGTAGTATACGACAACGATAGGACAACACAACCCTTCTGATTCATCAGTTACTTGTGATTGTGTTGAGCAATTTATTTAGTCACAAATAATTAACACACCAAAGGAAAGGAAAAGCCAGTAGCTTGCAACATCTGTTCTCCCATTGTTAATTCAGAATATAAATACAAGTGTTTAGAAAAGAAAAATACAGGCAGGAACACTCAAGGCAGAACTTTGACAAATTAGGTAAGGATCTGACCTATTAGATTTTAAAAGCAAACTAGGTATGTTTAAATTATTACTCACAATGCTCAAGTGTTTGATTTAAAAGCTTACTGTTTATATTTTCCTACCATCAGCTGCCATTATCACAGAACAGTGATCAAGCAAATCAGCAATCTCTTCCTCAGACCAGCTGTAAGGAGCTTCAGGATCTGTAAGAAAGAATATGGCTTTGGGGTACATGATTCAGTGTCTCAATGACTGGGGAAAAGGAACTTCTGAGCTCCTGTGGCCATCTGCTACTGCAGAAGCAGAGCACTCCACTAAAGGGAAATCAAAACCTCCCTCTGTTCGTTCTCTGAAGTCTCCTCAGTCCTCTGCTTTCTCTGTGTTATGTCCAACCCTTCCAAGGCTCACTGACAAACRAAAGTTTTCTTTCACAACCCGTTACTACCTTGTAGCAAGATCACAGATTTCAATATATTAAAGTAAGTACACCTCTAAACAAAAGCCCAGATGTATTTTTATATAAGATTTGATTAATCTTCCTATTTCATCGTGCTTCTTAAAATTCAGATTTTGTTAAAAAGAAACTTTATTTGAAAGTCTAAAAAACATAAAGCCTTTTCTACTGGCAGTATCAAATATTATCATTAACCAGAATGACAGGCCCAAGAGAGGCTTTTGAATATGTACAGGATGTTTCCACTTGCTTAAATAGTTGTACTATTTTTAGAAACATTACATCAAAATCAACTGATGATATAAAAAACTATGAAGTAGACTTCATGTAACATAGTGCTACAACTTTGTGTTGATAGCTTGCAATCACTAGAAAGAAAGTTGAAGTGATCTGCTTTACTATCACTAATTGCACTTTAAGTGTTACTGAAGTTGTTGCTTTATTTTGCCAAAAGCAGCAGAATACATTTCCTTGGCAAATATTTATGATATAACACATTCAGCACTACTACATTTGGAACAAGTATTTCTACATCTTCAAATCATCACCAACCCTCTCCACCACCTTTCATGGTTTTGCCTTCCTGCAGCTATAAACCACACAATCTCAATCTCATCCCATCAAAACCTGCATTACAGTAACTCAAATCCACATCACTGTGCCTGAATTCCAAATAAGAGACACAACCTGTTTGCAGCTCTGTACTGTGAACACAGCAAAGGTCTGTTCCCAGTCTACCAGGAAACCCTTCCTTACTCACTCACAGGGCAATGATGCACCCAAAGACAACCTTGTGCTTTCAGCTGTTTCTCCAGAGGTCTGTGTGCTGGAGGACTCACTTCATAAACAATGGAATGAACTTGTCTTGGTGGTTCTGAAGGGAAAAAGATAAAACCAAACCAAATACCAAGCCCCATCTGAAAGAACTCACTATAATAACCTACCAGTGCAGAATTCATCTTTCAGCCAGTCCAGCTCTTTCACTTTAATTTCCCCTCCTGTGGGTGAAGAAAGATCACATCAGTCACAAATGGCCTTTCAGACAGCACCTGAGCAACACTAAAGAGTCAAAATCTGACCATGCAGCACTTACCTCCTGGCTCCATCAGGTGTTTGTTTAATGCAACATTTTGCTCACACATGGCCAGAAGATCTTCACCAACATCTGGAAAAAAAGTGATAAGATACTGAAGATAAGCCTCATCTTAAAAAAGATAAATATAAGATACTAAGTGATATTAAAAATAAGAATATTTTGTATGGGCCATGCATGCTTTTCAGACTAATACTTGAAGTTTCTCTCAAACCTGTGAGATTAAGGAAATTCAGAGCAAGTCTATCCACTGATGATTGCTTTCCTAGTATCCTTCTTCCTTTTGTCTTTAGTACCAAGCTCTGAGCCACCCTTGAAGAAAGAATTTAGATCCCTATACTACCTATTTYAATCTGGACACATTATTTTGAGTTCACAGCAACAGATCTTGCTTTTAAACTCTTGTGCTTTCTCAGTCCCTTGAGAAAGTTCCTGTCATTTTTCAGGAAATAACACAACTTGATACACATTAATAAAAAATTACTAACTAAAACCGAACAGATGAGTACGAAAATACCAGGACTAAAGCACTGCTTTGGGAAGTTTCATGGAAATATTTAACTGGAAATAACTGCCTTACCTGTGCAATAAACCCTCTTGGCCACTGTTGCCATGACAATGCTGGTAATTCCAGTGCCACCTCCGAGCTCCAGCACCGAGCAGCACCTGAAGGTGTCCCTTTTAAACAGAATGTAGTCAGCAAGAAGGAAGGCAGCACGCCAGACCTGGGGACAAGGGAAGCAGTTAAAACTGAGCGAATTCTGATCCAGGAGAAGCAAGATACCACCAGGCAGAACACGTACTTGTTTGCCAACATCTTCTAACGGGGTTGCCATAGTGTGTTCTGTGAAAACAAGAGTAGAGCAGAAATAATTATCTCAACATTGTTCAAATCATGTTCCACACTGGCAAGTTTGAAACTCAAGCTATGCTTCCCTCTCAAATATAGAACTAAACACTCTTCATTCTATGCTAGACAATGCCAAACCCCCACTCTGACTAAGGAGCACYGAGTTTCCCATGGTATACAACTGCCCAAATCACTTCTAGAGAAAAAAAGTAAATTTTTCTTTGCAATATCACAGTATTATGCTCATCATCTTCTTTCACTTACAACTGCTGTTCCATTTCTAAAGAAAACCTATTTTTCTTTTGTTTTACACAAACATATTTGCCCCATTTCTCCTTGTCTGAAATTTTTTTATTATTTACCTATTTTAACAAYATCCCTGCAAGTGCATTCTTGCTCTTCATCTTCAAAAGCATCTTCTTTCCCTTTCATCAGAATTACAGGGCACACTATGTCCCTCAAAAGATCCTCTGCTTCCAAATCAGAGGCACTTCGAGGCCTTCTGACCACTTCCAAGTCTCCATCATCATCTAAGAGAGCTTCTACTCCTTCACTGTTTAATTCCCCTTCTTTTTCTATATTACTCCTGTCCTTGTCACACAGTTCATCTCCACTTCTGTGCTGGTGTTCTCCTCCTGTTGTAACTTCTCTCACGTGTTTCCCAGATGCCAAATCTTSTGTGCTCCAAAGGAGTTTGAAATGTGACAGGAATACTGTAAAAACACAGTGTGGGGGGGAAAGGTGAAACACCAGATGAGGCAGAATGCATGCACAACTTCCACATGCCTGAGATTTTGGCATGCATCTCACATATTAAAAATCTCAAGAATAAAAAATTATACAGGTAACTTGAAATATAGTTCTACTTGCTATGRGGAAATACTTCTAAGTTCTGTCAGTAGAAATAAATGAAGCACTTTCACAGTCTACTGGCTGACTCAACATCTGCACAGTCACAACGAGCACTTTCATTTGATTTGGTAATATTTATTTGAACTATTGGCAGAAGGGATGGTTTCTTACATCCTCCAGAAGTTCTTCTGCTCACACAAGTTCAAACCAAGTTGAAAGCAGAATTAATTGAAGTTAATTTGTTCCTTTTGGTTAAGATTCCTATCTTGTAAGAAACAAGAACGTTCTAGTAAAATGCAAGTTGAATTTTTTTTTACTGTTTTGAAAGTCTTTAGGAATTCAAGCAACTTCAAGCCTTGAAAACAGCTCAGCATAAGTGAGGAGAAATAAGTGCACAGGAGACACTTGCCAAAGCCAGACAGGCCTTTTTAAAGTCTTCAAACTGATTATTCAAAGAGATTAAATGGCTTAAGATATTCTTCTCAATAACCAATTAATTAAAAATCTTTTGCAACAATCAGTGACATCAGCATCTATTAAAATYTTAAGTTATTGAAACATGGACCTTGCAACTTTATAGGAATCTGTACTGCCTGAATACCACACATGAGGAAGRACCAATATTCCATAGTCCCTCCATCTATGTTCACTCATAACAAAAGAGATCAAGTGCTTGCCACCRCTGCTTCCAACAATTTCACAGTTTAGGCAGTTCTATTCCAGTTTCTTTAGTAAGCAAGACATTCCAAGGTGGTCTACTGGAATCTGACTGAAGTTCCTCTCTAAGGAGACCATTTTTAGCTGGATCTAATAAAATCTTCATTGTCTATCCTAGCATGAGAAATTTTTGAAGTCATCTACTGCATGATGGCCAGGTTAAACTGATTTAATATTGAACAAATTAGAAGATGCCATCAGTGAATGAAATGCTTTYGTTCTTCAAGTCCTTTCTGACCCTCTGCATTTCTATAGCATTAAAAAGGTGTAAGGTCAAAGCGACTCAAAGGGGAAGAGACTAAATCCCCACAAACTTCCCCAAAACACAGCAAAATGGCAGTGGTGGATTGTCATGGCATTAAARGCTGGCACACTACAATCCAATTCTTGTCTCAACGTCCCAGACAGAGCTCACTCAGAGTAGGCAGCACACACTGTCATTTCCTCTGTTGAAAGGTTCTTTGCACCCAACAAAATCACAGCAAACAAATGTCAAACAGCATGAAGACCCACCATGGCATTAATTACCTGGGTTTGACATGATCAGGCTCAAAATTATGATTAATTTCTTCATCAGGCCTACTTTTATAATGTTTCGCATTGTCATACACCAGAGGAGCTGCAGAAGTTATTCTTTTCATGTCACAACTGGGTTTGAAAAAACAATTAACACTTCTGCCACAGCAGGACTTTCCTACAGAACATTTTACCAGCAGCTCTAAGGTCAGTTCCCTTGACAACTTTATAGCAATTTACAAGCTGGCAATGAGCCAGGGGYATTTGCCAACTCATTTCCTCTACAGCCTTGACTCTTCAACCTCTATGCCAGTCAAAGCCATTGCTATTTTGAGTTTTCTTGTTGACAATTTTCTTAAAGCCAAAAAAAAACCCCACAAAAAAMCCAAAGAAAGCTGTTAGGCCCCTCCAGAATAGATGGTAAAGCATCACATAAACATTTAATTAAAATTCATGAATTAATTACTGATAGGTTTTATTTTAAACTTAAGTTACACTATTTAAAACCCCTGGTTTAAACAAGAYACATCCCAACTTTTAATCATGATTCCCAAAGTGCTATATTGACACTGTAGCTCAATGAACAAATACATAAAATTAAACCCACAAGTGAGTTAATTTGGGTACTTCATGTGAGCAAGTAATTTAAAATGTAATGTTTAAGATAGGCTGTCTACAAATTGTACACTAATAGTTTTCATTTCTGGAGTTAATTTCATGAGGATTACCCAGCTAGCCCTCTTCCTAGAGACTGAGTAGGAGGTGATTCTGCTTATAACTGGCATAAAATAAGTAACTATTAATATCAACCACTCAGAGGAGGATTCAGCCATTACAAAGRTAGGAATACAGCTAAAATACAGCTCCATCAGCGCCAGCACACRTTACCTGGCTGCCCAACTGCGTTCAGTCGTACCATGAGGTGCCTTTTGCTCGGACAGTGCAAGTGGACATCAGACAGCACAGTGTCACTTCTGAACGTGGGGTTATCCATCTCCTCCTCTGCTGCATCTACCATGGTGTGCTGGGCAGAGGAACATCCCCAGGGCACAGACGGTCCCTCATCCACTGCTGCCACAAAGGGATTCCATTCTCTCCTGTTCACAGGCATCCAGTAACAGCTTTGCTCAGCAAGGGAGCCTCATGACAKCGTTTCTGAGAAGGTGTGGCGAGGTGTGATCCTGCAAGCTCCACCACACTCCGAGACAGAGAGCTGGTCATCAGAATACTCAACCTCAAAGCAAACACAGGCAGCTTTCAGTGATACCCTGACACTGTTTGAGCACTGCYCTGGCAATATTTCAGAAGATAASAATCAGAYGACACTGTTCAAYAAAGTAGCAATGCTCCAACGCTCTTCTACAGAACCATCAAATACACAACTGCCAGTAGTTCAGTGACAGTCACTGTGTATTTTAGGAAGAGCTACGAATTTGCTTGTGTTTACAAACAACCTCCTGCACAAACCAAATGTTACCATGACTGCCCAGAATTACAACACTAAGTCAAGTTCTTCAAAGGAAATAAGGCCTTAYCTGCACAATTTCACCGTTTTAAGGGACCTTGCTGTTCACAGAAATCTCTGAATTTCCTCAGAAACAGGCACAATTACCAAAAGTATTATCACAGGTTAGTTCAGTATGTGCCCTTCCTGGAGAAAATTCAGTTCCTTTTACATGCCCCCACTAATTGGGTAGTYAATGTCTCCCATCTCTGGCACTCTATTCTTCCACAGAAAAAACCCCCCAACACCTGAAACCATCCTCATCATCTAAAGTCCAAGCCTGAATTGTCTCTCCAAAACCATGAACAAATTAATTGCCTCTTATGAACATAAAAAAAGTAGAGGACATTGATGCTCCTATGCTCTACAAAACACATTTTGTGAAGAGAATGTGAAACACTGATGAACCATAGATCTGAAAACAAGACTTACATCTTTAAAAACTGAGATGACAAGCTTAGAGCATACACACAAATCATCAAGCATTACATAAACTATTTAGTCACCAAAGACACTCASGTCTCACCAGCTATGTACACCCCTAATTTGCCTTAAAAACTGCTGACGCCATTCCCTGTGTTGGCATTAACACCTTGAATGATTATGCTATATTTTCTATTATCTACTTGCACTTGAGCAGGATCACTGAATGCTTCAGGTTGGAAGGGACCACAGTGGGTCATCTGGTCCCACCTCCCTGCTCCAGCAGGACCATCCCAGAGCACATGGCACAGCACTGTGTCCAGATGGTTCTGGAATATTCCCRGTGAGGGAGACTCCACACTCTCCCTGGAYAGTCTGTTCAGTGCTCGGTCACTGGGCAGTGAAGAAGTTCTTCCTCACGTTCAGMTGGAACTTCCTGGKCATCACCTTCTGCCTGTTGTCTCTTGTCCTACTGCTCGGCACAACAAAGCAGAGCCTGGTTCRTCCTTTTGGCATCCTCCCTTTAAATACTTATACACATTAATAAAGTCYCCTCTCAGTCGTCTCTTCTCAAGGTTCAAYAGGACCAGCTCCTGCAGCCTYTCCTCATAAGAGAGCTGCTCCAGACSCCTGATCCACTCAGTAGCTCCCTGCTGGACAATCAATCGTGCACATCCCCGCCTAAAACACTCCACGCTTCACCGGCAGCCTCTGTATGTGAGCTGCGCAGTTCTATTGACTTGTGCAGCACCTGCTCCGCCTCCAGCCCTGCTCTTTGCCTGCGGGACGCCGCGCAGGAGCCACCCCAGCCCTGCAGGACCCCGGCCGTGTTGCCCCGTTCCCAGGCCGCGCCGGCTGTGGATGCGCCCGGCGGGGCTCCCGTTCCTGCGGCGGGACCGGCGCCTCCGCGGGTGCGSGGCGGTGCGGGAGCTCGGGGCTGGACCCGCCTGTCCCGCCGACCCCCGGCAGGAGCCCAGGACACGCGTCCCACGACARGACCCGCGTCCCCCCGGCAGGACCCGCCTGTCCCACGAACCCCCGGCAGGACCCGCGTCCCCCGGCAGGATCCTCGTTCCCCGCACAGATCCCGCCTGTCCCGCGTTGCCCGCACAGATCCCGCCTCTCCTGCCTTCCCGATCCCACCTCTCCCGCGTTCCCCGCACAGATCCCGGCATATGCCGCGTTCCCCGCACCGACCCCGCCTGTCCCGCGTTCCCCCGCACCGATCCCACCTCTCCCGCGTTCCCGATCCCACCTCTCCCGCCTTCCCCGCACAGATCCCACCTCTCCCGCCTTCCCGATCCCACCTCTCCCGCCTTCCCCGCACAGATCCCACCTCTCCCGCGTTCCCGATCCCACCTCTCCCGCGTTCCCGATCCCACCTCTCCCGCGTTGCCCCGGCAGGTCCCGCCTCTCCCGGCCTCTCCGGCCTCTCCCGGTGTCGCTCCGGAGGCGGCGGCTCCTTCCGGCTCCTTCCGCTGACGCCGCTGCCCGGCGGCCCCCGCGGGGGATCCCGGCCGTGGGATGGTCCCGGCCGTGGGATGGGTGATCCCGGCCGTGGGATGGGTGATCCCGGCCGTGGGATGGGTGATCCCGGCCGTGGGGGTGACCGCCGTGCTCGGGGCTCGTCTGTGTTTGAGTTACCGGCACTGCCCGCCGGTACGAGCCCGTGGGGCAGGCGGTGAAAGGCAGCGCCAGCAGCGCAGCTCAGGCTTGCGCTGGAGCATCCGCGGGGCTTGCTCAGTGTTGCACCGCGCGTTTCCTGCTCGCGTGCTTTTACCMCCACTTGCCCTGTCTCGGTTCATGTGTAGTTCCATGCACAACCTCTAAACGGCTTGAAACGAAATGGAAAAACTTCTGCGGAGGCAAATAGGCATTTCTTCCTTAGTCCAGATAATGTCAGAGTTCTGCTACCGCTGTAAGATTAGCTGAAGCAACAGCAACTTACTTGTTKTGGGGGATTAGGTGGCTTGGTTGCTGAATTCTGCAGAGTTTTTAACTAGGTATCATGAACCAGGTGAAAGAAGACTGAGTTAGGTGTTGAGTACAAACGCCATAACCAGAGTGCATTGGGAGGCTTTAAYAACAGGAATTTGTCTAACTCACGGAGTTAGGCAGCAGCTGACCAGCCGGTTTTAGTATCTACATTTTGGACCTCGGTGTCTTGGGTAGGCACTTCCCAGCTGAGCTCATCTCCASTGAGAGCTGCCTGCTGCTCCGGCCCTTGGGCTGTGTGGTCAGTCGTGCTGTCCGAGGGCACAGATGGTGTGTGGGCACAGGACAGCTCAGCAGCTGGACACGCCGCGGCTGACCAGCTCTCTGTGCAAAACCACGGACGGGGCTGTGCTCCAAACTCCCATCTGTGCTCTAGTTCACTTCCTCGGCAAGTCTGCCAGGGCTCTTGAAGTTGTTGTATCTTTCAGCAGGAGGATCTGGTTCAAAAGTGGGTATTTACATATTGATTACTTGTCATATGATGCTAATGTCAATTGCTACAGATGATCCTTGTATTTTTCTTGAGTAGTAGGAAGAATTAGAGTCAATGCTCAAAAAAACCCTTGGAATGCAATGTATAGTCTGTATCTGAATGTAATGTATAGTCTGTATCTATTTCTACATGTCTGCTTCTCATCCTCTCCATCCTTCAAAAAGGCTAAGAATTATTAAAAGGATGAAATAATCTTTCCTTATTTTTACAGTCAGAGTGTTGAGTAGCAGTGAAGACACAGGAAGCCATTCAGATCTCTCACTGGAGTTTCTGTGGGGAATTCTATTGGATGAGCATCTGACAAAAATGCTTTGGAGATTTGTTCTCCTTTTATGTGGCTGCTGTGAAAGAGCAGAACATTACATCCTGTGGTGACACGCTGCCACATAAATTATTACTGCAGTCTCTCTCTTTGCTGGCATGTTCCTCACTGCTATGAAGTGCTAACATTCTGCAGACAAAGGAGATTATATTTGTCACAAAGTCTTAGCAGTCTGCAGCAAGAGACACTGGTACACAGGCTAAGTATAACTAGAGGAGTAGCCAAAAAGCTGCACTACCCGGGAAGTTTGAAACACAGAGGTACATTATGTGAGAAATGGAGCTGCTGCAATTCCTTTTCTAAGAAATGAKWAATGCTGCTACCTTGTTTCACGTAYGCATAACATTTATGCAAAGCAGGAACACCTTGTGGCTGCAGAAGGTCTCAAAGGAGCCAGTGTGTCCGCACACACCATGATGTGGGTGATGATGGTTGTTCAGGGAGATGCAGTTTCTGTGCTACACACAAGAGGGCTTTGGCAGCAAATTCCCGAGATGTGCCTCTCTTGTAAGGATGCACCTCTGTTACATTCCCTGTCTTCCTCACAGCCAGGTGACTAGGAATTTGCTTAAATTTAACTTACATGCCAGGCAACTTTACCAAGGTTTAATTGCTTGTTTTAAATGATGAATTGGGCCAATTACATCCATTGATCAAGTCCCAAGAACTTGGCTGTGATAATGTGTTTAGTACTTCAGGTATATCCCTCCTGTAGTCCCCCTTTGAATTCAATATCATMTGTGGACASTCCATAGGGCTTYTTTGGCAGATCAGGTAATACTGAGTTAGACTCAGGACATTGCAATATATGTCCTGTATGCTCTTGTCAGAGATAAATTGTGGCTGGTCAGTCCTTTTTAAAATTCACTGAGGGTTGTGATTGTTCAAAACTGGATGTGTACAACTGCATGATGAAAAGATTAAATCTGAGAAATAATGGCCAAACCTCAGATCAACCACCCAACAGTTAGTAATTTCCAAGGGCAGCAAATCTGAAAGTTGTAATAGTGTGCATTGTCTGACAGCTTTTCTCTTTTGAACCACAGGGGAAGTAATTGTGGTAATCTTTTAATAGCTTAAAAGAACAATAAATTTCAGAATCCATTAGCTTTACTGGAAGGCTGAATGGTAAAACTGTGTTTGAATTTAATTCTTCAGTCAACAACAAGAACAAAAAAATAACAGGAGGAAAAAAATGTGATATTTCCTGGAAAAGGACTGTGAATGAGATTAGGTGTGTTGATTGTGCTTGTTTCCATGGCAGTGGTTAATTACAGTCATTGGTGCCCACTTGCACCGACTGGCTTTTACTTTCCTACAGTCGGGTGGGTAAACATTGTGGGAATCCATCCCTACTTCAGTTTACATATAATTTATTAATGCAGTCACCTCTTCACAAATACAAACAGGGCACAGGAAATGAAATAAAAGAAGCATTGGGGAAAATTGAGGAATTCAATGGGATTCTGCTGCACCCGGACAGTGCAGGTTCAGAACAGCTCAGAAGGAACTGTCCTAGAGATGCATTTTGCTGGGAAGAATCCCAGAAAGCCACGCTGGTGATTCCCAGAGCACTGTGCCCTGTGGATCCTCCAGCACCCAGGTACCCCTCAAGCAGAAGGGAGAGGGTAAAAGTTACTTACACAAGCTCTGCCGTGCTCTGGCTGGAGGAGACTGATAATTCTGCTGCATCACACTCTGTGGACTAATAATTGACTGCAACTTTGGGAGCATTTTCTGAATTATCACTATTATTCTGAGCAGCAGATTAATGTTGGCAGATGCAACCAACACCTAGCCTGTCTGTGCAAAGTGAAGTGCTCCTTCTCCATAAAGCTAAGTCTAAAGTTAGATTAAAATTTGAATCTTTTATGCTAAAAATCCTAGTTTGGCTTTCAAAGACCTCAGGAAATTGAAAATTGAATCTCTAGAGAGCTAATTTGTATTACTGGCTTTTTCTTTTCATTATAAACCTTTCCTAATGAAGATGTTTTGTTGGCTCTATGTTTTTAGTTTTCTGATTTAGCAGGAATTATTTGTTCCTTAGCATGAGAATGAATGCATAAATAAACTGTGCTGATGTGAAAATGAAACCTCCATGTACAGTTGATTCACTCTTGACATGAATGTCATCAGAGTCTCATCACAAAATTAGCAGGGTCTGGGATTAGCAGGCTCTAATTTAGGTTTACTGTAAAGTTAGTCTTGTAGACAGAGGCTACAAGGACCTCTGCACATCTTGATGGCTAAATTTTTTAATAATGTTTCTAAAAATAAGCACATGTACAAACTTTGTGGGCCCCAAGATGAGAACAAGAACTCTCAAGGACTCAGAGTATCACCGATAAGCATCTTGTACAACACCTGATTAACAGCTTGTACCCAGCTGGGTTAAATGTTCCTGCAGTTTTATACCCTTTGCTCTCCCTTGGTTTTTACTGGGACATGACAAGGTGGATCATGGCAGGGAGTGATGATTTAGGTGTATGAATGCCTCTGGTTCAGATTTATGAGAAGAGAACTGATAAAAYGTCTGCCTGAGACGTGGAGTTTGTGGGGCTAATTAAAACTTAAATAACTGCGCAAATATCGATGGAAAAAAAAGACAAGCTTGGGGTCCCAGTTAAGACTCGTGCCTGAAGGCTTTTTCATTTTGTCTAACTGCATTAGTTACAAAACATTGAACTTTGCTTCATTACCTTCGTATCACCCAAACATGGCAATTACAGGGAGGTAACAGCTGCTTGGTTTGTAGAACTACAGAGACATTTTCATGTGTTAYGAATACAGCTTGGAGATGAAAGAGATAGCAAAAGTTCATGGTAATGCTACAGCTGCTGAACAGTGCATTCCTGAATGGAAAGACTATTATAGTCCCAGCCATATACACCTTTCAGTAGTTTTGCAGAGTAAAATATGGTCTGCAGTGCTGATGRTTATTGTGTTTAAATAAACACTCTCTCTCAAGGAATATTTTCCTTCTAACTGATCCTACTGCTGAAACCCTACGGGTTCGCGATAGCTTGTTGCCATGGATGGGTAATGATGTCACGCATTATGCCCAGTGTCCATGCCAGAAAATAAATGAGAATTACTTTTTTAATTACTCGGAGTTACTTAGCAATTCCCTGGAAGGCCTGAAGTGAATTACAAGGAAGAAAACAAGATGCTCGCCTGACCCTACCTGCACAGTATCTTTATGCCAGTGAAGTGATGCGGTAAAACTCCAGAGTAAATGCTCTGCAGATCTGAAAACAAGGTTCTGTTACTGCAATTTACTTTGTTATCCAACAGATTTCAGCAGGCTGAAGATGAGCAGGAGGTTAGATGAAGTGTGGCTTAAGGGTTCACACATGAACACCTGTGCCCTTGGAAACTACGTAACTGTAGTTTCTGGAAGAGGCTGTGCTGCTGGTGTCCTTCCCTCCATCAGTGACACTCTGGCAGGAAAATGCTCCCGAGCAGGGCACAGACATCACCGCATCAGGTAGTAAGTGCCACGCTGCTGCCTTCTCTCACACCACCTTTCAAATTAGGTTAGGACTGGCCTTTTGAGGTGGGCATCTGGACGGCAGAGAACAAGAGGAAGCCTCTTATAAATACACGAGAAAGGCTGCAGGAACACCGGCACCGTCCCTACTCCCCAGACCTCGGCTTCCGCTCCCTGCTCCCCTCACAGCCAGCGGTGTTTGGAATAAAGGAGCTTCTGCCCTTCCGAGGTGAGCCCACGCCGAAGCTGCCCGAGCGCTCAGGGTGCCCGTCCCGTGCTTGTGGCCGGCGTCCCGGCCGGCGAGGCAGCGCCCTCACGCCCGATGGCGCGGGGCTCGGCGGGGTCGGGGCCGGCGGGCGGGGGCCGGGGGGCGGCGGGGTCCCCGCGGGGTCGGGCMGGGCCGGCGGCGGGCGCGGGGCCCCCGCTCCGCCCGCGGGGCGCGGAGCGGCCGGGGCGGGGCTCGGGGCGCGCTACCTGCGCGGCCGCGGGGCAGGGCGAGGCGCGGCGGCGGCGGCGGCGGCGGCAGCATGAGGGTTAACTTGGGCGCGCTCTCCCTCTTCGTGGCCCTGGTGGGACTTTCCAGCTTCATCTTCCTCGTGGTGGCCATCGCGACCGACTTCTGGTACATCATCGACGCCTCCAAGCTGGAGGCGTCCCGGAACGGCACGGACGCGCTCAGCTCGCACTCGGGGCTCTGGCGGACCTGCCGCGGTGAGTGGGGCAGCCGGGGAGCCCGGGGCACCGGAGCGCTCCTCCGGCCGCGGCCGGCAGCGCCGCGGGGSCGGCTGCGGGGTCCGAGTCGGGATGCGGGTGCGGGATGCGGGGCCGGCTGCGGSGTCCGAGCGCGGGATGCGGGTGCGGGGTCCGGCTGCGGGGTGCGGCCGCGGGGTTCTGGCCGTGGGGTCAGGCCGGCCGTGGTGTCCGAGTGCGGGGATGCGGGTGCGGGATGCGGCCGCGGGGATGCGGGTCCGGCTGCGGGGTGCGGCCGTGGGGGTCTGTCTGCGGGGTCAGGCTGCCGGCTGCGCGTGCGGGGTCCGGCTCAGGGTGCGGGGTCCGGCTCAAGGTGCGGGGTCCGGCTCGGGGGCAGCGCCGCCGGGCAGTGCCTGCTCCCCGCGGAGCTTCGGCTCTGCGTGGGTAAAGGGACGGGCGCTCCCCGGCCGTGCCCGGGACCCATCGGCGGTGCCTGGTCAATACCTCGTGTGTTACTTGCCAAAGGAGACATGGGGAGAGCGAATTTTCTGCTGCTGTAACCTAATTTTACATTAACTTTTAATTCAAGCTAATCTAATAAACGTTAACCATTTAGAAGGAAGGAGATGTCTTTTCATTTGGCTCAGGGAATTAAGGGGCGAAAGTTCTGGGTTAAAGCCATTAAAATGTTGAATAATAATATAAAGAATAYAAACACTATATAGTTTATATAAATAAATAATAGAATTAATTGTAATGTAATTGTTATAATCTATTATTATATATTATTAAAATAGTATATAAAGAGAAACGTTGTTGGTTTGAAATGAATATCTAAAAAGAATATAAATAAACTTAATCCCATACTAACTAGGGGTAAGTGACTAAAGACTCACCACACTCACCAGGCAATTGCACTGCATTTGATCCTGCTTGGTGTTTCACAGTCCTAGATTTTACTGAAAGACCCATAAGCCCTATGTGGATATTACAGGATTTTCCCCATTTAGTTAATTTGTATGCCAGGAATATTACTTTTGGGTTTGATTCCACCATTAAAAGGAAGCAGTAAGTGATGTTCACCATAGGCAAGAAAGGACTTTGCTTCTAGTGGAGTGGGGAGAAGGAGCAGGTGCCAGGAATTCTCCCTTTGCCGTGCCCTGAGCCCCACTGCAGCGAGCAGATGTTTCCCTGTTGACTGCAGCGGTCAGGCCCTGTGGGAGCAGCCAATGCTGCGTACTGAAAACCCTCTCCTTTCCTTCCCTACCCAGGAATGGCTGTTTTAAAGGCAGTTAATTATATGGATTATATGTACATACAAAAAAAAAAATAGCAAAAGGATATTACAGTGTAATATTTTCCTGATTGTTTTTCCCCTTCTCTATTAGTGAGGAGCGAATGTTACCCTTTGATAAACCCCTTCTGGCATGAGAATGCAAACATCACCGATTCACACAGACAGCTTTTGTGTGAGTAGCGTTTATATTATTTTATATTTCCATCCACCCTTGCCTCCCTCCTTGGCCACTTACAAGGACTCATTTCTGATTTAGAGGGGGAACTCGCTGAGATAGTGTTTTGACTCTGCTTCTGTACAATATCTGTCACTGCCTGTGGTCTTTAAGTGGGTTTACTGTTGAAATCACCATCTATTTGATGACAAGTTCAGCTAATTTCTTCCACAGGAGCAAGACCTCTCTGACTGGAATGGCTCAGGAAGGTACACAATTGTTAAAAATAAAAGGCAAAAATGTTCACAATCACCTCAGAGGAGTTTGATCCCTGAAAACGCTGAAGAACACATTTAAACTAATCTTTAAGACAGCTGCTTTTCTAGCCTTTCAGTGGGATCCCTGGCACTGATAAAAGACTTTAGTATGTGAGAGATTAGGAAAATAAATCAATGACTAAAAGCAGTGCTCAAAGTCTTTGAAGAACATSGCGTTCAAAAACATTAAGCTTCTAATGTATTTACTTCTTTTTCTTTAGATTCATTTGTCAATGTCGGAAGGTTTTCAAAAAGTCCAAACTGAACATTTTCAAATACAGGCATGTCCTAACAGACGATTTCCCTTCTTTGCATCATATTTGACACAATCCTTCCCTCACACATGCTCATATATGGGCTTGCTTTTGACAATTTTTTTATTTACTCACCTCTCCACTCTGGCTCTGTTTCCCCCTTGCACGCAGAACGTGTGCATTTGTCCTGTGTCTCGAAACGGAGCTCTGTCCCCCAAACACAGCCATGCCCTGAGCCATCCTCCAGAGAGGCTTGGAGTGTCTTCAGTCTCGTGGAGCAGCACCTCATGGCCCAGCTGCAAGTGGCAAAGAGGCCTGGGAGGTGCTGGTGCTGGGAAGTTAAAGCAGGAGTAAGATCCCAGTGGGCTACTGAACAGCCATATAAACATGTCAGCAGGTTCAGGACTAACAGCCCAGGTTGTCCCTCTGAGGTTTCCAATAGGAAGTGCCATTTCTGTGATCTTCCTTGCTCAGGGCAGTATCTATCAAGCAGCTGCTCGATGCCACTGAAATCAGTGGAAATGATTGTCTGCTGGATCACTCGAGCCTTTGAGGGGTCAGCACTAACTGAACCTGCCTGATGGTGTTTTAGGTGAGAGCACCTCAACTRTTGCGTTGGGGACAGGCCAACATTTCAGGATAAAATAATCAGCATTTCGAAAGTTGTGTGCGTATTGGCAAAATATGCGTCTGTTGTTTTTCTCTGGTGAGGAGATTTTAGATTGCAGCTCTTCAATGAAACAACAAAACAAAAACAAAAGCGGTGCTCTTTTGGTTATAAAAATGACGTTGGCTTGGAAACAAAGGACAGCTATTTGTGAGTCATGAAGTGTAAGAAAATAGTTGATATGAATAAAAATTGGATTAATAATTATGTTTACAGACTCTTCAGGGCCTTGGAGAATGTTTTTTCCTCTTGCTTTTACATCAAGTACTATTTTTATGTTCCTGGAAAAAGACTTCAGTCTTATTATAGACAGGCATAGTCTGCCTAAAAATGATGAGATGAGAAATCAAAGATACTTCAATTGAAAGGACCTGCTAGGTTTGATTGCCCTACAGAGTTACCTTTTTGATTTTTTTACATGCTCATTTTCAATGCAGTTTCAGTGTGGTGAGGCTACAGATCCCCAGCAACAGCAGCTGGACGTAGGAACTACCATCTCAGTACTTCTTCCTTCTAGGAAATACAGATATTTCTAAGTGACATCTAGGTTCATCAAGTCCTGAGGTATTACCTTCTACATCAGCCTTACTCTTCTTTCTTAAATGTTTTCTGACCGTGGCCACTGGATTTAGGCAGATCATGGCAAACCATCTTCATTTACAACATATTTTAACAAGAATTTTAGAGGAAAATTCTGGGATAATGGATGGCAATGTAGTCACAGCAGTTTCTTCATCTGTTGCTATGTGGGGCAAACAAGCTAATTGCACAGCTTTAATTAGTTGCTTCAAAAAATTACATTTTTCTCAGTGTGCCTGTGCAGGTGTCTGTGAGGCACATTCACGTGGGATTAATCTCATTCCATCTAGCTGTACACACATATTTCTCACTGTTTGATTGGCAGCCTGAATTTCATGAGCTCTGGCAACATTAAACACGTTTCTTGTTGATTATTCCCAAAAAGACTTTAAAGGACTGCCTCCTGAAGTGGCACTTAAGTAACACATTGGTCATGTCCTTCATTCTTCAGAGTCTGAATGCACTTCTTGGCGTGTCTTAAATAGACACAAGTGCCAAAAGGATGGTAGAAAGTCGATATGTGAGTGCAAAGAGCTGGGCCTAAGTGGAAACAGAAGTGCTGCTCACTGCCAGAAGACAAACCCTTCGTTAGAGAATGAAAAGCCTTCATGTTCCCTTCCTCCACATTTCTAATATCTCTCCTATTCATCCCCAGCAGATTCCTTTTAGGCTTATTGTGTATTTCAAATAGAGCTCCTGGCAAATTAAAATAATTGGGTGCACAAGATAAAATCCTGTGCTAGCAGCAATATTACTCAGACAATCAACCTAGGTCTTGTTAACTTGGGACTGTGACGTGTTTTCGCATCACAGGAGCACTCTCGAGCGATTCTTCTGATGGACTACACACAAACGAGCTCTCTCCTCTACAGCAGCCTTCCATTTCTTCTCTTACCACTCCCCCCAGCTGAACATGCAGTGTATATCCCCTGTCTCCCTCAAACACAAAATGTATAAAGTATTTTCCTACTACGGATTATATTATGCCCTGGTTATATATTTATTTAAAACAACAGCCACTCTCGAAAGAAAACCACCACTACACTGCCTGCCACTGGCTTTTCTGAAAGCTCTGCACTAATAAAATTCTTTTTTACTGGAGATGTACGCTGTCCTCTGTCCCTTACAAGATTAAAGTGAAAGTGTCAGTGTTTGCAATTTAGACAGTTATTAGGGTCTCTTGGAGACACTAGGATTAAGGATAGCCTGAAAATCCCCCTTAGAATTGGAATCTGTCAGCAAAGACACCCCAGACATATTGCCTTGCCACAGGTTCTCCTGCAGGAAGAGCAACCTTTTTTCATGGTGAGCTGAATCCATCTCTCACTAAATGACAAAATAAGATGTCATTGACTTCAAAGGAAGCTGCATCAGGAGTTCTGAGCAGCTTTGCCATTTTCCAGTAGCAGAAACATAACATCCAAAATGAGATCTAAATGTTGAGGATCACATACAGAGAGAGCAGAGGTGAGTAGAAGGAATGGCAGTACTTAATCAGCTGAAACATTTTCCCCAAGAGTTTCAGCTTTGTGAATGAATTTCTTGAAAGAAAAAACAAACAGTACAAAACCAAACAACAACAACAACAAAGAAACAAAAGCCCTCAACATGTTACATTGGGGAAAAATTGCTCTTAGATATTTTTGTAATATAAATATTTTCCATTTGCCAAAGTCTATATTGTTAATAATTAGTAAATACCAGTATAGGTTTAGCTGAAGACAGCACCAGTGTAATCCAAGCAAAATGAACAATGTTGTAAATGTTTCTAATCAAAACCAGATCATTTCTCTTGAATCTTAGCTTTGCACCTGAGCTGGTGCAGGGTCCCACCTGCACTGCAGAGCTGGGGCTGGAGTTATGAAAAATACTGTGAGAGGAACTGCTGTTCTTTCTTACTGTCTGCATGACACAAACCCCATCTGCATCAGGAACCTACAAGGTGTGATTAGGCCTCTGACAATCCTGATTTTTTTGTCAGTGACATGAACAACGTGGCCAGTGATCGATTTCCTTTTACAGGTCCATTTTTAGTGCTCTCCTCTATTCCTGAACCATCCAGAAATGAGTACTTAATGGCTGTGGTTTCCACTCACACTGTTTTTCCTGTTATAAAATCGGGACTGGAGTGTGCAGCTGCCCATGCACAACTGCTAGAAGTATTCTCCCCGGAGTGTTTTTATTTTTTCTTTTATAGACATGAATGTAGCCGGAACCATGAGGCTGCAGACAAGTTGGTGCTTCCTGCAGGGAAACGATCTTTGCGGCAGAGGCAGTTGTTGATACCTCAGTTGTTTTAATGTAACAGCTGCCTTGGTTTCTTCCTCAACAAAATTAGTTTAATAGTACAGACAAACTTGTCTGGATTTCCTCCCAGCAGGAACCTGTTGTACCTTGCAGTGAACCCTGAAACAGTCACTGACCAGATGCTTTCACACTTCTCTGCTCCTCATGGCCCTGCTTCATTTTTACTGAGTTACAGTTTATAATGTTATAAAGAATGCCCTATCCTTTGGCTACCGTGACTGGTTTTTTTTTTTTTTTTTCCCTGGGAGATTTACAGTTCTTTGCAAATTATCTCTTGGTTTTGAGCACGTTCTCGTGCTCAGATTCACTGGGAGCACAGCAATAGAATGTGACCCGCAGTGCATCGCTTGCGTTCGTCATTCCGCCCGTTCCCAGCACTGGAGCTTTTGGTCAGTGCCACCAGTTCCAAGTCTAGCAGCATTTTATTTTTGCTATCTGCAATTTGTCTTTGAGTTTAGCTCAGGGATTTTTTTGAGAAAAGCACCAAGCCAAAACAGGGAACACACAGACCCGAGCCCGGCTGATTATCCTGGAGAACCCTGACCATGTGAGCAATCCTCCAGCATCTTCTCTCTGTTGAACAGGAGGGAATCCAGGCCTTCGTGTCCATGAGGTCCAAGCCCAGAAGGCTCACATTTAGCCACAGACAAGTTCTTTTCAGTTGTTCRTTGTTCTTCTAACTTGTTTCCTTCCTTTTTTTCCTAGCAAGCAGGTCAGCCTTTGTCTGTGCACTGTTTCTTCCTGGCTTTGCCAAGTCTTTCCAGAGCAGCCCCATTGGTTTTCAGCAGCTGGCAGCATTCTGTTTCAGCTGGAGGCTTTTGTCTTTCTAACTGGCCGTTTAGTTGCTGCTGGGTAAGATAAACAGCTCCTTAATTAAGCTCTTCTGAGCCACTGCCATTTGGAGTATTTCTGATGAGGTGACTATTACAGATTTCTAGGCACTATTTGCTGTTATAAGCTGTGCAAACAAATCCAAAGTTAGTTTGCAGCAATTAAGCTCCAGGATGCTAACAAGAGATGATTAAAAAAAACTGCTGGGCTTGCAGTTGGTTACTTGTGACACGGCTCGGATTTTCTATTTCATTCCACAGATTCCCCTCACAAACAACTCATCAACAACTGTGTTGGGTGGTAATTCAGAAATGCCTGCCAAATTCTCAGATCTGGACACACACTGCAGATGTCATTCTTACAGATATTTGGCAAGACCTCTAGTAAAAGAGCTTTGGCTAGCTAATGTAAAACTTCATTAACTCAGATTAAGCCATTTGATTCTTTTTTGCTTCCAAAAAAAAAAAAAAAAAGGGGAGTGGTTTTTAAAAGTTTATGAGTTTGTTTGAGTATTTCCAAGGTTAAACTGTTGGATCATTCGTGTTGGACTAACAGGGAACTCAGTTGTTGAGAAATAGATGTGAGAAACTGAATTCTGTTTTACRGGAAAGTGCACGTACCTCTTCTTGTGCAAAATGCTTAGGGTTTTTTTTTCCAACACTAGATTAATTTCATCAGTATGAAGACAGTTATATGTTTAATACATAATGCATAAATGTGTATTTCAACAGAAACTAAAAATTCACTAAAATGACTGCAAAATTAATGTTTTAACTTCTTTCACAGATGATTATTGAAGACAGAAACACAGTAAAGATATTTTAAGTCATGTTCTTCTATAAACTAATTCTGTTCCTCTAATCAAGGAATATAATGGCATAATATCATATGCCAGATGGCATGAATTCAGATTCCTGAGTGGTTTCCATGGCAGCATTTTAGAATAAGTTTCCCAGGCAGTTGCAGATTTCGTAGTACAAATGAGTATTACATATTGAACTAGAACACTGGAGATGATAAAAGTGCTATTTAACCGAATACAACCCACTGAATATCTGATTTTGAAAAAGCAGCAGGTGATTAATGAGAAGTGTGATTCCAACAGGGTGTAAGGCTCTGTGACTGTGGGGTTTGTGGGTTTCAGCTGAGCTATCCCTGAACCCTGTATTTTCACTGCAGAGGGCATAAAAAGTCCCAGTTATTCTGCTATTGCATGCAACTGTCACAGATCATTACTGTAATCTAGGACACTCCCAAGGATGCTCTGGGATGGCTGTTTTTCCCCTTTCCTTCACAAGGTTCCATTCAGAGTTGTAACTTCCTCAGCCACACGTGTCCTGGCTCGGGTTGTGGTGGCTGCCACCACACCATGACAAGGAAAGACAAAGAAACAGCAGCTGGTAGTGCTGCAGTCCTGAGTTAGTTTGTTAGCAGGACCTTGGACTAGTGAGGGACACCTGGAAAATCCCAAGGCAGAGAGCCAGCCATGGGCTTGCTTATGTTTTTTCTCTCTCAGCAAGGCCAGGTCTGAGGACAGAGTTGCACCAGAAATAAAGGATCAATAGGGTCACCTCCCAAAGCTTTGTCATTTGCCAGGTTTTTCTTTGTGAGCGTGTTCTGTGCTACACAAAACAAATAATTACGCCTTGAAACCACTTTCTACTCAGGTAAAGACATGAACAGTGTCTGCCTTGATCCCATGCAGACCCTCCCTAACCTTCCAAGCTTCTAGAACTGAACAGAGATATGTACACAGTTGTGCCTGATATTTATGATTCTATTGAAGAGCATAAGCTGGATCCTCAGCCAGTGGCAGACAGAGTACCTCCAATTCAGTGGGCTGTTACAGTGACCTGAAAAAATTGATCATTTGATCACACACAAACTGTGATCTCCTAAGTGATTCCTTTTCCTTGGGAACAGCTAATGATGTATTGTCGTTCCTCTGTGAAATAAAATGAGACACTGAAGCCAAGACCTCTTCAGAATATGCATTTTATGCTTTCTTTTCTCAGTAACTCTGCACTTTACTCTGGTATGAAATAAATTGATACCGGATATACCTTTTTTTTGATTATTATCCTAAAGAAAGGTTGGGTTGAATGTTGTGGCTAGATTGCATGAGAGGGAGTAATGACACAAAGATGGTTTATGACAGAAAAAACAGTGTGATATGAAAAAATACATAGCAACCCTCTGTTTACACAACTATTAAAATGTTATAGGGATCAAGAAAGACTAATGTAAAACATTTAGCATGGGAGGAAGCAAGCAGGATAGGTTAATGCACTTAGTGAAGCTGCTGTAGAAAACAATGACAAACAGAATCAGAGCTGGAYGGGAAAATTTACCTCTAGTTGATGGTCAGCTGCAACAAAGGAAAAGGTCAACCATTTACCACATCAGTGCAGCACAGCACACGTGACTGAAGAGAAGCCTTTAATCAAAGCAGGGCTGGCTCTCACCTCCCAGTCAGAACAGTGGGATTCTGGTAACAGGACTACTTTTTATTAAGGTTGCCAGTGCCTACCTGGTATGCAGTGCATCACCAGGTAGGCTCAATAACTGAGAACAGTTTAATTGCTCAAATATGTCTATGTAAACATATCCTTTATATCTGTGGTCTGTTGGAAACACAGGCTGTAATCCTGTGAGGGCTTGCTCTGTATGTTCCCTTTTCCTCCATGCCATTTGTCCTGCTGACTTTAATTGAAAACCCAAGGGGTTATCCGATTTCTTGTTTGTGCAGCACAGAATAAGGCTTTGATCCTAATCAAGGGCTCTGCACTTAATAATAATTAGTAGTACATCCATTGACACTGTAATAAAATATTCAAGTATTAACATTCTTAATTTTTCTTCAGACATGCATGGAACATTTGTCATCCTGATGCCCCTCAGCCTGATACTGATGATTTTTGGAGGAATGACTGGATTCATCAGTATCCTTGCCAGGGCCTACCTGCTGCTCCTAATGACRGGACTGCTTTTCCTTTTTGGAGGTACCTTATCAAACTCCTGGCCTAACTGTTTTAAATAACAAGAGATTGTATTCGGGAAGCAGCACTCTCTTTCCCAGGGAATAAAAGCTAAGCAGGAATTTGCTTTCAGAACAATGCTGGTGTTCATTCACACGGTGTCTGCTCAGCTCCTGATGGATTCTGGAATACTTGGAGTTAGGAAAGGCAAATATACATCCTTGTGGAGTGAGCCACMCTTTGAACAGGGTGTGTTTGCTGTGCTCATTAACACAAAAGATTTAGCATCTTCTCAGCACAGTGCACAAAATCTTTACAGAGAGGGTAATGGAGCGATGGAAAAGTGACCTTGGAATTACTAAATCGTAGGGTTTAATAACCTAGCACAGATCTTGCAACAATTAAGAAAATTGAGGTTTTTTCAAAGGCACTTGCATTGAGTTCCTAAAAAGGGTATTGCTGGGTTAGCTTCCCTGCTGGTTTTGAACGAGAGTGGTGTCCCCAAACTGTGGGTCACAAAAGGAAACCCCAAAAAGTCGTTTTAGTTGGAGTGCCACATTTCAATTTGAACCYAGGTAAAATTCTTTTGCACTTCATTTTCTTTCTCTTTYTTTCTRTATCCAGAATCACTGTATTTTAGAAAGTCATTCATGAATTAAAACTAAAAAGATCCTAAAAGTAGGAAAACTGGGTTTAAATCCATCTGCATTTTCTTTTCCAAACAGATTTTCAGTACTGTTTCGCAATGTAACTTGAAACAGAAATTTTCCCCAGCGGAAAAGGGGATCCTCAGAATTGGCTCTCATCAACTGCTCATACAGGCCTGTTTTCAAGAAAAGAATGCTAAGAGATTGCTGGAAGCAAATGCTGCTGTCTCAGATTCTTGACTGAGCTTTTTAATCTGCAATGCTCTTACACAGACAAACCATCCCCCGTTAKGCTTTTCTTCTACAAAGAAGAGCAAGTTCTATTTTCTTAGAACATCGGAAAGCTGTGTTCACTAAAAAGGCTTAGGCTGGTTGAAAACTACCCCAAATAGTGAAAGATGAAAAGCTGTGAAGTGCAAAGCGTGATTATTCCACTGAGAAGTGGAGCACTGGGCCTTTCCAAGCCCCTTGGGGTTGCAAAGAGGGAGAGGAAACACAAAGAGAGTGTCAGGAAAGGGGTGCTTGAGTATGTTCTGAGGATGCMGCTGGTGCAGTTTCCCAGGAGAGCATGAGCAGACTTTGGTGTGAGACCAGACCCTGTCCCACTCTGTGTGGGTGCACAAAACAGGCACACACAGCTTTGTAGGACACTCCAATTGACAAAGTTCRGTATTAATTACATGGTTCTGTCTCAGCAGAAAGAGATATTTTATGATGCAAATTCCAGAAATGTTATTTTTTTGAAACTACCAGAACTGATGTGTTCCATGTGTCAGGACATCCTATATGTTTCCCCATATTTTTGAAATCTGGGCACGTTTAAGGGGAATCACAGAACTCAGTGCACCTTGTTGAAAACGTCAACAAAGCAGTGTTTTCCATTTCTGCTGACAAAAGGTATTTTTAGCCTGCCCCAGAGATAYCTTTGGCTCAGTTATTTGGAAGTGATGGATGGTCATGACTCCACAACACTGGGTGGGAGGTGGCAGTAAAGAACAACACATTTACGTTAAACACTCAAAACTTACAATACTCAGAATTAGAAAACAGCCTAAATTCAGTGACCTGAAATGCAAGAATCTGTGTCTGCGTGGGGTTTCTTGCATGTAGGTGGACAGCTGTACATGGTGCTCAGCAGTGAGGAATCAGGATGCATTATTGTGCAGTACTGAGAACAGAGATGGACATGCATTAGATATCTGTAAAATATATGACTAGATTTTTGTTGCAGGAGGCTTGCTGTTAGACTTTGTGATTTCATATTTAACAGTGGGAACACGTCATACTCGGTGGACACAAATAACCCTGCCTTTACTCCCCTCTCACCCTCATTCCCCAAAAAACCAACCTCAGCTAGGTTTCAAAGATGATCTGGCCTGGGTAGAATAGGAAGGAGTGCCAAGAACCCCCTAAGCCCTATCCAACTGATTGTTTTTAATTTCTGCAGAGGCTGCTAAGCACTGAACACGTTTCTCTTTCTCAGCTCTCGTTACACTCACAGGGATCAGTGTCTACATTGCTTACTCAGCTGCTGCCTTCCAAGAAGCTGTTTGCCTGCTGAGGAGCAAGGATCTGCTGGTGGAAGTCGATATCAGGTTCGGCTGGTCCCTGGCCCTGGTCTGGGTGTCCTTTGTGGCAGAAGTGCTCACCGGGGCCGTGTTCCTCCTGGCAGCCAGGGTTGTGGGCCTGAAACGGCGACGTGAACAGGCCCTGTGAACAGCAGGTACCTTTGCAACGACAGAACCCTGCAGAGCCTGCTGACTCGGATTGCTTGGTCCATCTGCTCACTAGGGGTGATAAAAGGGGCAAGGCTGAGTATCCTGTCAGCTGTTGTAAGCCTTTTTCCTCACAGGTGGCCATAAAACGCAAAGATTCTGGTAAATCGGTAAAACATTTCAAGTGTTGTCAGTTAGGAAACCCTTGTGTCCTTAGGAGAAAGTGCATTGCGGTGTTCGTGTTTCCAGAATAATTTCAGCTGGCAGCTCATGGGACACCTCCATTCATTGCTCAGAACAAGGCAGATTTCTTGCTTTCTTTCCTCTTTTCTGCTGTCTCAGCAGAGTGCCTCTGAGTCCCTTCCAGGCCAGCTTTTGGTTTCTCTAAGAAGGACGTGGACCTGTTGCAGGGAGTCCAGAGGAGGCCACAAAGGYGCTCAGAGGACTCAGCACCTCTGCTCTGGAGATGGACTGAGAGAGCTGGGGTTGTTCAGCCTGGACAAGAGAAGGCTCTGGGGAGACCTTAAAGCCCCTTCCAACACCTAAAGGGGGCTCCAAGAGAGCTGGAGAGGGACTTTGGACAAGGTGGTTGGAACTAGATGATCTTTCACATYCCTTCCAACCCAAGCCATTCAGGATTCTGTAATCCAGCAGCTGGCAGGGACTGTGATGCTGAAGTTCTCCAGTGCAGAGCAGTGGTGAGGCTACTGCAAGAGAAGGACACAGCTGCTTTTCCAGGTGTTTTGACTAACCACTGGAGACAGCCCCAATCTGTCCATGACCAGGCTCCTCTCCTTCAGCCTATCACTAGCTGCTTTCTCAATTCTGCAGTGCAGAACATGTATCTGATGYGTTTCCCGGTTTTTACTTTGCAGTTTTGATGATGCTTCTTTTTCATGAAGTTTGTGCTGCACATGCTTTGTGCTAGAATATGTTTATCTTGTGCTGAAACTGCTGAGTAAACTGCGTAAACATGCAGGACACATGAATTTAATTTTRGGTGCCAAGCAATCTAGTTTTTCCTCCGGGTAGTAGCATTTAAGAGAACATTTACTTCAGTGCCCACAGGAGTTACTGAAGAAATTCCCCCCAACTGCTGTGCTGAATAAAGACTTGAATGTGTTAACAGCTCCACTCCATTTCTGTTAGATCATGTATTTCTGGAGGCCCTCAGCACATTGCAGTTCAGGACTGTGACTCAGGAGCTGTGTCAGGCACTCTCTGTCACTGGGCAAGTCCCTTGTACATTCTCCAGCMGCACAAAGGGCATCACTCACCTACCTCTGTTAAATACCAGAACAATTGTATCAGTGTGTGCTGTGTTAAGAATTGCACATTCACTCTTACTGAGCTCAGCTGAGTCCCAAAGTACCAATTTCTTTATGGAAAAATAGTGGCAGGGAGCTTCTGAGAGCTGACAGCCTTTGGAGATAGAAGGGAACATTATTACTGCCACGCTGTGAATGGAGAACTGAGCCAGAAAACCTGGCCAAGGTCACATGAAACCAGAGTTTCTGAATCCCAGTCGAAGACCTTACTTGTCAGATCTTGCTTGTTATCAGAATGAAAGAAGGCTGGAAATCCTGAATGGACTGAGTAGTAGAAATTCTGTGACTAGCCAGTACAATTTTGTAATTCTCACTTACTCTGACATTGGTTTCAGGTATTTTCCATGTTGCCTTATGTTGGGACCATGTAATTGAGTCATTTTGCAAGTTAAAGCATACCAAATCAGCCCTATAAGAAATATAAGAAAAAACTCCTTTGTAGTCTAAATTCCATGTGCTTCAGTGAATTATGTAAAATGTAATTCTCTGTTTTGGTGCTGGTGAAGCTATTTATAATGCAATTTGTATGATGTTACTCAGACATTACTGTAAGCTGTAACAGTAAAATATCATCTGATTTATTTTTTGAATATTTATTACAGATGTTATTTTAAAGTGATTTTGAATGTTGTAAAATTAAATAAAATGACATCTCAGAGTGGGAATTATTTACCAAGACATGGAAGAACTAAGAAATATATTTTTCTTTAAGTTTTTCTGCATATGTATTTTACGGTTTTTATGGTGCTTTTGAAGTGCCTGTGTCACATGTGGTAGGTACTTACACAGCTACAATATAAAATACTCAAGTGATCAAATCTAATTAGCAAGCCAATGAATCTCTTATTGAATTAGAGCAATTCTCATTTCCATGGCTTTCCTAAATTTCTCATTCTGGCTTCCTGCAATATCTGGCACAATGGTAATAAAGGGTATCTTCTGCTCCTGAATGTTTGCATAACCCCTGAATGTCTCTGAAACTCCTTCTGAATACAAAGAACAAAAGATGGTTTGGAATAGTCAAATTAGCATTGAACATTTTGAAAAATTATACTAGGAAGAGAAAACATCCTAGAAAGGACTTTATGTAATTTGAGACAAATGACCTTACCAGCTTCTTCCTCTTGCTGAAATTAATGTTTATTTAATACCATGTTCTTTGCTGTGTTTTCCCCAAAATACTTCACTGAGATGAGGACACTGACTGTTCCCATTACTTTCTGGTGCATTGCAAACTCATTGGTAATTGGTCACATTTAAAGTGAGGAAAAACAGATGTACTGAGCAGAGCAGCTCCCTCTGAGGGGGCAGAGTGCACACAGCTACTGCCCACAACCAGGCACTGCTGTACGAGCATCCTCAAGGCGGGGGCAGGGAAGGAGAGGGGAGGGCAAAGGAATCCTCGAGCGTGGAAAACATTCAGATATACAAGATATTTAGAAGACATGGTGGYGAATGTCATGAAACCACAGGGATGAGTGTGGGTCTGTGCTGCTCCTGAGCTGGCTCCTGCAGAGCAGTCTCTGTGCACCCACCTCCGATGGCCAGGGGGACTTCACTGGGTTAGACACAGCTTCAGCTACAGGAGCCCCACGCAGTTATTGATCACTGATCCACAGCCAATAGACCCGTGTGGGTGCCAGGTGCCCTGCAAAGCCACTYCATCACTCCYCTCCTCAACTGGGCAGGGGAAAGAAAATCCACTAAGTTTGGGTCAAGAGAAGGGCAGGGAGAGGTCACTCACCAATTACTGCTGTGGGCAAAACAGACTCAACGTGTGGAAATCAGTCTAATTTATTGGCCATCAGAGTTTAGGAGAACGAGAAATAAAACCAGATCTTAAAAACACCTTCCCCCCACCCCTCCCTTCTKTCAAAGGTTAACTTTACTCCTGAATTTTCTACTTCCTGCCCCCCAAACGRCCCAGGGGGACAGRGAATGGGGGTGCAGTCTGTTCAACACACATTGTTTCTGAAGCATCTTCCTCCTCACAGACTGGACCCCTCACACTCCCTGCTCCAGCATGGGGTCCCTCCCACAGGAGAGAGTCCTCCATGGACTTCTCCAATCTGAGCTCTTCCTGTGGGCTGCAGTTCTTCACAAACTGCTCCAGTGTGGGTCCCTTCCATGGGGTCAGTCCTTCATGAACAGTTCCAGGGTGGGTTCACTGCAGGGTCMGGAATCCTCCCACAGCAAACCTTCTCCAGCCTGGGCTCCTCTGTCTGCAGAGCCACAGGTCCTGCCAGGAGCCTGCTCCAGCACGGGCTTCCCACGGGGTCACAGCCTCCTTCAGGCACCCACCTGCTCTGCTGTGGGGTCCTCCTCAAGCAGCAGGGGAGCCTTGACCTCYGTGGCCTGCCCCTCCTTCWGCGCTGACCTGGGCTCTGCAGAGCTGTTCCTCTCCCACGTTCTCACTCCTCCCTCAGGCTGCACTTTGTCCTTGCACAGGAACTTTTCCTCAGCCCTAAATCTGCCATCCCAGGGGTGCTGCTAGGCTGGGCCTTGGCCGGGGGTGGGTCTGTCCTGGAGCCACTGGCGTTGGCTCTGCTGGACAYGGGGGAAGCCTCTGGCAGCTTCTCACACAAACCACCCCTGTGGCCCCCCTGCCACCAAAACCTTGCCACAGAAACCCAATATAAATGGACTGACTCTAGGCAGACACGGGTGCTTCATAATTTCCTCCTTCCAAAGGATTCCAGGTTAGAGACCAAATAATTTTACCACTTGTTTGCATCGATTTGCAAATGAACTTTGATGAACTATTTAAAATGGAAAAACAAAAATCTCAAGAATTCTGAGCATACCTCATAAATGCAAATGTCCTTTGGTTCATTTTGTAAATGCCTTGCAGCGAAGCAGCTCATAGTTAGCCAAGGTAAATCAGTAAAAAACACATGTCCCCTGGCCTCCTAACTCTCATTTCCATATTAACAGACTTAATTGCCCCGGCTCAGGACCAAAAAGGACCAATAAATGCTCTGGCTTTGAACTAGAGTCAAACTGTCCCCACAATTGGTATAACCATGCTCAAGAGAGATTCCCCTGTGCTTCTAAGTGGGCACAGTTATTAGCCCAGCAAGGACAAGCTCACAGGAACTTGGTTCTTGAAGGTCAGGTTTTACCCCAGGGTTTCAGCTATCCCTGGTTTAGGTTAGACATCCTTAACTACTGGATTGCCTCCTAGTTAAGTTACAAAAATCAGATCTCTTTACTTTTACTGAAGCATTATAGTGCTGTTTTACTGCAGTAGCTTTCCCTGTTTCACACATCAGCTTTAACCCTGATTAGGCCCTTGCACTTTCCCTCCCTTTTCGCCTGCGTTTTCAGCAGCCCTATCACCGTCCCATCCAGTTTTGGACGCTCAGCAGTTTATCCTGCTGGCTCACATCCCCCTTCGGCGTTTGCTTGGGCACTGCTCAGAGCGGATGCTCTCAGCCCAGAGACCTTTTCTGTGWGATGGTTTGCCCAGAAACAGCGGTCTGTGCTGACATCTCATGGCTGCACCGAGAACTCGGCTGCATTTGGGAAGAATCCGTTCATTTCCGCGCCTACGGCACCGACAGGACATCCAGGCAGCCAGGCCCAGCCTCCATGGGTTTATGAACAGCAGCTGGGCTTAAAGATCTTAAAAGTTTTTACCAGCCTAAACGATTGTGTGATTCTGTACTAGTTTTTGTATGTTTGAAGAGCAGAGGAGGCTGTCATGCTCACTACRCCCTTGCTCCTGTATTTTAAAGCCCAGAGGTTCTCATCTAGGAACTGCTGAATCCCAGTCAGTAACACCTCTGAGCTGCTGGCCGTCTGGAGTTTAATGTCAGGTGTTGGAAAATGTATTGTTAACCATCCGTGTTTYTAKAAAAAAATAAACACACAATATCCTTAAAGGTTTTTATGCCTCTTTTCTTGGGAGATACAGCCGTTCCATTGATGGTTATGTTTTGATCAGAGCAACCAGTATAGTTTTTTGATTACATTTGTGGCATAAATGTTGAAACTGTTAAGCTGAAACAAATTACACTGAATATCTGAGGATGCWAACAACAAGAAAAAATAATTAGCTCTATATCATGGCTTATTTCCATGATATGACAGACTATCKAAGAATTGAACAATTGAACTGGTCTGACTTCAGGATTGGTCCAGACAATCTAAGAAAAGTTCTGGAGGAAACAGCACGATCCATTCTTCTGTGGCTTGTAATTTTTTACCATCTCTCAATAAWTTTTTTTCCAGCAAAGTCAGGAATTTGTGCTCCCAGTATGAGCTGAGCAACACCACAACACTGCTGAATTTTGAAACTGCAACAACTGTCAAAGTAGGAGAGACCAAATCTAACCTCTCACATTTATGAGATTCAGTCTTTCCTACAAACTGTGGCGGCATTATCCACTCCAGATCTAGGAATACRCCTCTGTGTAGACTCTTCAGCCACTGCTGTAATTCTCCCAAGCCAAATGGCCAGGGTAGAGCATCTCCTGTACAGAGATATTCTGAGCTGTGGTGCAGGATTGAGTTGCTAGACTTACATGTTGGATGAGCAGTATTTGGGGATAATTCCTTTATCCCTGGATTGTAGTCCCCAGACAGATGAACAGCAGTTGGTTCAGAGGGAAAGGAAGAGGGATGCAATGCCATAGCCCACTGTAGCTGAAGTGGCATTGACAGGTTGAAATCTCTTGTTGTGTGTGACCAAGTTTCTCAGCCTACTAGGTAAGAAAACCCACCTTTGTGATCTTACAGGAACCTTTCAGGTTCCATCACCATTGAGGACAAGGCACTAAAGTTAATACTTGTAAAAGTGCCAGAAAGAAAGGGATATGGGACTGTAAGAAGGCAAGTTATCATCTGTTAAYGAGTTACTGTTTATCAGCCAAGCTGCCACAATCGAATGTATTTATACTCCCAAGTCACCTCCCCCACTCTTGGACATTAAAATGCATTTCTTCAGCACAGCATCTCTCCAGCCTGGTCCCATTCACATGATGGTTTAAGCTACTTGGTTTAATATTTCATTGGGAGCAGACCAGAGCTGATGAGCAGTGAAGTATTAAAAAGCAGCACCTCAATCCTGGTGGCAGCCTGCTTGTACACCTCATTTCAAGGATAGCTGAAAGACACCTTGGTTGGGGTTGGAAGGATGGAAGGCAGTTCCCTGAAGAGCTTTTGGCTCGTAATTTTACTGTTTTCATTTTTGCCAAGGACAAGGCAAACACTTGTCATGGAAGGCTGGGATTCTCCCGGTGTAATGCTCCCTAAGTGTTGAAAGGAATGTGTGTGCCAATGGCTGAACAGCATTTGCCAATGGCTTGTGCTTCTGGACAACACATCTGGCTGCTGATGGGGCCAACATATTTCTCCATCCAACCTGGCCTTCTCAAATATTTATAAGCTAATGTTGTATGCAATGCCTGTAGCAGACAGAGAGGCTCAGCTGAATGGCACCGTGGAGGAGTCTCTATTTTCACAGCCTTTTGGAACTGACTGCATCAGGGCTGTGAAAATCCTTTGGCATCATAAACCTTTTATTGCCACAGTTCCCACTTGACTAGTATTATACAGTGAAGCACTTAATTATGCAAAAAAACCCCACCAGAAAGCCAAACAAAAACACCCACCATAAAGAAGAATTTTATGACTGTCAAACAAAAATCCATAGAAGGAATAAACTTTGTAGGACTTGCAATAACAAGTCTTTTGAGTTATCTGCCTTTCTGTTTTTGTAAATGGTGCCTTACAGGCATGGCAGCAGCTGTAGCCAGCAGGCTTGGCAGCTGTATCTTCTTCTTGTCTGTGGTAAACTTCGTATATGACAGGACCTTTATTTGGTCCAAGGCACTTCTGATAAAATGGAGAAGTTCTACCCAAGCAGCCGAGAAGCCCAGGCCTGTTCATTCGGTGAACTGACACATAAAAGACAGCACGCAGCAAAAAGATTTCAATATTTCTTTCTCAGAACTCAGGTATAATGCAGTATTTAATGAAAACAAAAGAAGAAAGAGATGGCTACGGAGTGCTTTCTCAGCCAACAGAAATCAAGACATCCCCGATCCTGTCTGTTTGAGTCAGACTCAGATATTCATTGTTTCAGCTCCTACTAGAATTCATGCAAACACCCAAGTGACAGCACTTACTACTCCGAGTTCCATTTTGCTGAGCAGGTGGCAATTGAGAAAACTCTCCATCTTTCCTTGAACCTCTCAGCCCCCTGCCCACAAGCAGCACCAAGGCTCACTGCTGTCAGTTTGGGCTCCTCAGCCATGAGGGTTTGGTGCAGCTGTACCTGCCTGTCCCGAGGCATCGCTGAAATTACAGCTGCAAACAGCTGTAAAGGACACACCACCACCGTGACCATGTCCCAGGAGAGCTGCTCTGCCTCTCTGCTGTGCCTTGCCACGGATGAACCTGTAAGTGGAAAGTGCTGCCAGTAATCCAGCTGGTCCACACCTTTACTGGGGGGGCTGATTAACAAAAATGGGCAGTGCAGTGTCTTTAGTGTCCTACTTTAGTGACCACTTGCACGTCACATCAGTGTGCAGAGACACAGGACTGTAACTCTGTGCAGGGAGCTCTGCTGGGCTGGCTTCCCTGAAAGTAAGTTTTGTTGTGCCCCCTCAGGGGTCTCTGTGGGTAGACAGGAGCATCAGCAATATAAATGAGAAAAGAAGTCCACTTCCCATACAGATATCCAGTTGGAAAACCACTCTCCTGCTCCCAAGCCCCTCCTGGACACAGACCTGCCCTTCAGAATCTGTCTTGGGCTCGCTTTCCTGCTTTCCTGCTCACCAGAAAGTCCTTTTCCTCCTCCTTGGCAATGATAGCAGTGCATGGGGACCCTCTGTCACCATAACAACTGGGCTATCTGTCTTATAATTCAAACTGCCCTCTCTAACTTCAAGGGCCTCTTCCTACACACCATCTAGAGCTCATCAATCCTTCCCTGAGCAATTCTACATTCTTTATTGGAGTAGCAACTCCCACACCYATTCTTTCTAAAGCTGCCTCTCTGCCATTTTCTCTCCAGAAGCCTGATGAACCCTTTACTCACCCGTTTGGGAAGAGAATTGAATTTGATACAGGTAAGCTTTAGTGTTTTCAAGGAGCAGCTCACCCTGTGATTAACCCTGTTGTCTTGGGTTTGCCTGGGGGAGCAGGTGCCCCCAGGAGTTCAGAAAATAATCCCACAGAGATCAAACTGCTCACACAGCAAATCCCCTTGTAACTGCTGATTCCTTTGGAATCTAGATGACATGACAAGCATTAAAGCACTGAAGACTCTTAGAAAGCAGCATGTCTCTCCAAAATGACAAGTGCAACCCCAAAATCTTACTGAGCTGCTAACTTTGTGACATGGGACTAACAGATAAGTGTTTCTGTGCTTCATCACCTTTAGTGGCAGTGTTTCTACTCAGTTGTCTCAGGCTGAATAAATGACTTTACTAAACCTTCCCTAGAGCTCATTTAGAGATTAAATAATTTTCATCAGATTTTCTTTCATTATATGTAGACACTTCAGCCTGCACTGTCAGCTGCAAACCCTACATACACTGCAAGTCAATACAAATATTTTCTGCTAATTTGGAAATTAGGTTAAAACGTGATTACCCTCTAAATAGCACTGTTACACGGGAGAGAAGCAAACAGTATAAATTAGTGCTTGAAATGGGGTTTGCAACACACATAATCATAACTTGGCATTTCACCAAACWCATTTGTGAGCTGTTATCACGACACAGGGACCCAGCTTACTGGTAGCTGCTATGTGTGAATGCGATTTTGTGTAGAGAGGCAGCCCCAGTGATAAAAAGCAGCGCTCCCGGCTCTGCGCTGCTGTGCTGTGCCCGAGCAGCCACTGCTCGTCACTGTTGTTCCACACAAAAGAGCCCAAAGAGGCTCCTTCCTGGGAGCAGGCAGCAGGACTTGGAGAGTCCTGTTTGCCTTCTCAACCAAGGGAAGAAAATGTGCTACCAACCAGGGGATGAAGCCAAGGGGGGTTTGTTTCCCCCAGACTGAAGGGAGGCCATCCATACCTGTTGCTCTTTCTCTTTTTAATTTGCCTGTGCRGAAAGACTTGATCCATCTTTTTTCCTTAAAGGCGTAAAAAGGAGTGGTCATCAGCCAGGGATTGGAGATCCTGTGGGAATTGCCAGCTCTCCACAGGCCCCGTGAGAACTGTGACAGGTCACTAAACCTCTTGATGCTCAAGTCCTGCAGCAATGACACCATGTCCTGCCTCGTGGTATCACTGTGAGGGCTGAAATCAGAGGCATGAGGTGCTGGGATAGAACTGCAACAGCAACATCATGTTCTTCTTAGATTTGGAGCAGGAAAAGAGAAAATTTTTGAGTGCTGTGTTGTGATTTTAGAAATGGYGAGCTTGCAAGTTTGGCATAATTGTAGAACCAGGGAGCTGAATGATGTTTTTCTAGAAGCACGACACTGCAAGAAAGCTTTGTCAAAGCTGTGTGAAGTCTCATAAGCTGACTAGCACTGAGCAGCTCCTTCCAGAACTTGCCACTAAAAGTACAGAAATATTTCCAGTTCTTCACGACTTTTCTAACTTTTTCTAAGTTTTCATCAATTTCCACMTTGTCTGAATGCAATGGGGAAGGTTAATTCCTTTTTCAGCAAAGTTTCATACAAAACAAGAGGAATGATACTGCCAGTTAAAACAATTCTGCTAGAGGGTAGGAAAGAAGATGCTGAAGGGTAAAATAAAAAATAAAGCAAAACCACGAGAAGATGTCAAGTGGAATTAACAGTAGAAGATACATATAAACTTAACAGAAAATTATTTAGCAAAWAGAGACTTCCTGTAGCTCTCAACACACTAAAAACAATGGTTCCCCATGCATGGGTCTTCATACTGTGCTCGCAGCCCCTCAGTGACAGCTGCACTGCCCAGATCCCGCTGCTGCTGGCAGAGCCATTCATCACGTGCCTGGCAGCCCATGGATCCGGGATCATGAGGAGGAAGCCACACTTCATCTGCAGGTGACACTGAGGGGCCGTGTGTGCATTCTCCAGCCAGGTTTACTCATCCAGCTCCTGTTTCAGCGACCCAGCTGAGGGACAGATCTCAGCACGGAGTGGCTGTGTTCCTGCCAGGCTTATGTGGTGCAGGATGACTCCCATGCCACCGTGTTTTTSCTGATATTGCTGCCCTGATTTGTGATGATTACAGTTACTTCACAGATGCTTTCCCACGTCTCCAGCCTGTGGAGAGATAAAATCTGAGAAAAGCATTCTTCTTTTCTTCCCTAGGACCCCACTAAAGGTAGCAGGACTCAGATGCCAGCTTTTTAATGCTGATTCCACCCTGGGAATGCCTGCACTGACACGGAAATACCTGCATCTCTCTGCTCTATGAAGAAGCTGAGCCTCTGCATGCTCAACCTGAGTGCTGCTGTAGGTCCTGTGTCACAGAAACGGAAGAAAATTCCAAAAAGAAATTATCCTGCAACCCCCAGCCATAATCCTAATCCTTTGAGAGGCCTAAAATCGGGCCAGAATTCTTCATGCAGCACGAGAACACGGAGTTTTGTTTCTGAGGTTACGAAAGCAATGTTTATTTCATAAGCCCAGATCCACAAACACGAGAGGAGATCATCCTGCCAGAGGGGAGGAAACCCTTTCCTGCAGCAAATGGCTGGGCTGTAACACTGCATCCTGCCGGGACGGGGATGATSTGTGAGAGAGCAAACACACACGGCCGGGCCATCAAAACGGCTGCCTCGAGACTGCTGAGCTGAGCCAACGAGTGAGAGGACACAGAAGCGAATCAAAGTCTGGAATTGAAGGCAGGGGATTGAAAATGTCCGTCCTTCTCCAGGCGCTGGGAGAAAACAGCTCTGCCTTTGCCTGCAGCTCTTGCTCTGGTTTGGTGTGTTCCTCGTGTGCTGCCGAGGGAGGGGTGAGTTCCGTGTCCTGCTCTCCGCCAGCATCCCTGGCCGGGCTGATCCCTGCACTGCCCCGGCTGCACTTCACCTGCAGCTGTTTCCTTCCCCACAAATCACAGATGAAAGAAATCTGACCGAAACCACGGGCCACATTCTCCTCTGGAGGAAAAGCCTCGGCAGGGAAAGTGGGGCCTTGGGGATGCTGCACGATAAAGCCCTGGTGTTCTGTGGCTCCTGAGCCTGACTTACTGACTGCAGGTCCATTCTGGGCTGGGGAAGGGCTGTGCTTTGCCTTGTCCACTGGCTGAGCTGAGAATTAGCATTGAAACCAGCAATATCTGATTTTAGGGGACAAGAATCTGAGCAGAGACTTTGCTGGTGCAGTTTTTAGCAAGGCAGCTCTGAACAGCTTCAAGTTCTTYGTGTGACTAAAGAGCTGCTGGATGGCTGGAGCCAGAGAAGCCAAGTCTGGCCCTTACCTGACACCACAAATTGTTGTTGTTTGTATAATTGCAAGATTTGGTTTTGCTTCGTTTGCTATATGAGCCCAAATGGAAGCTTGAGGGTTTATTTGCAGATCCAGTTACCTAAAGCTCTTCAGCACACATGCTTATAGGCCCAGCTTTGTATTATTTAGAGCTTTTCCTTGTTGTTTTATGTTTAATGTGTTTGCTCTCTTGATGGCTCCGTCAATATATATTCTGTGCTGAAAAAGTTAAGTGTCAATATATAAAGAACAAAAAAAAAGGGGCCAAAACCACCCATCCAGAGTTTGGAAATGGAAGGCAAATCGCAGGTTTGTCAATAGTGTGTTTGGGAGCCTTTTAAGCAGTGAATCACTTGATGCTCGCTATTGTAAATATTGGTTTAAAGGTGCTATGAAACTGATGGTGCACAGTTAAACCTTCTTCCAAATACTGATCCATTTATGCTGCCTCACTTAGCATCAGATCCAAAGACCACTGAAGGTAATAGGAGTCTTTACCAAGCCGTTCACAAGCACCATGTAGTTTCAGCAAATTCACATAATCCTGGGGTGGGAGCACAGTACATTTTCTTACAGTTTTTGTTAAATTAGGCAAACTATAATCCAGAATATTCCTTTTTTTAAAATTTTTTTTCAATGTGACAGCAGAGAAAAATGGTTTAGAGTGACATTCAAGGAAGAGTATCACTGTCAACCTTAGCTGCACAGCTTTTCCTGCTGTAAGGTTAGACACTGAAAACAGTATTCAACTCCCAGCACAAATCATAGTGTGGGACTGAGGTCTGAATCCTGAGCAGACCTGGGCTGAATATTATTTTGAATAGCAATTGGGTGAAGTTTGCTGTGTCTGCAGATTCCTTCATTGAATGCTGGATCTGATCAGAGTAAAACGTTCGAGTTGTGATGCCAAAACAGTGAACCTGAAAAATGATTAATGGAACTTCTAGCCAGTCCAAGCTCCACTCTGCAAAATTTGAAGGAATTCTTTATCACATTGGCCCTAGTCTCTACAAAATCTTATTTTATCTTCTCAGAGGCATGTAACTGTTCCAACATCTGTACATTAGGTTAAGTCCTAATTTAGAAGTAATGAATTATTATGGATGCCTAGATTTCACAAGAAGCTTAACATCACTAGCACAACCATACTTGCCAAATATTTAATGTATTGGATGTATACGGAGGAGTGTGGCCAGCACTGCCCTAACACTGGCTTCTGGGTTTTTTTGTTTGCATGGACATACCTAAATGGAGGAAAAGTTGTAATGTAAGGTGAGCATCTGAAAACCTGAAGAATAAATGGGAGTTCAGGCTCCACAAAGGTAACTCAGAGTTCTGCTGTTGTTGGCCTGAGTGGAACTGGCATGTGTAGGTTTGGATGCCTTTGAATGGAAATCCATTTTCAGTCTTGCAAAGTTGAGTACTTAATTCAGCCCAACCCTTGCGACACCACGATCCTTGCCTGGAGTGTGAGTATACCTGAACTCCACATGGAGAAAGGAATTAATGAGGAAGAAAATCCAACAGGAGAGTTATTCATGCTCACTTGCTTTTGGTGTAGCTGTCTATTGTAGTACATCTGCATTTTCGCCCTTGTCTCCCCACTTTTCCCCCATCCTTTTCCCAGGGAATAAAGTGAAAGAATTCTGCTGTGGGCAAGTCTGGAACCTGTCTGGTTCTTCACCTGTGGTTTCCATCACGGGGAGAGCCGTGATGAAGGGTGACAGGGCCCTTAGGAGGCTGGGAGGTGAGATGGCAGCTGCAGAAGGAAATGACAGCTCTCCAGAATCACCTGCTCCCCTGGAAGTGGTGTCAGCAGCYGCGGATCAGGCAGCGCCTGGAAGTTTCAGTGCTCCAGGCGGCACTGAGAGGGGAAGATGTGTTTGCAAAAGGGCATGTTCACTCAGTCAGAGAGTGCATGTGTTGTGCTAAATGTCCTTAAATCCCTCTGGTAATGCAGCCGTCTGTAACAATAAATAGCAAATAACTATTGTCTCCTCTGGGACTACAGCTATCCTGCTTCCAGATAGGAGTCATCCTGCTCTGGGCTGAGGTGTAAGAGACCACACATCTACTATAAGTTCTGGTGGAAAACACTGAAACACACAGAATTTAACCTGAAATCTTGGATTGCTTCTGTTTACACAGTTTTGCATAAAAGCAGTAATAACACTTTAAAAATCCCCAGCAGCCTGCTCTGCCCAGTTATTCCATGTTTAAAACCACCTGATAGGTAACAACTGCTTGTGTGTTAGTATTTAAAAATATTATTATTTTTCTGCCTTTCCACTTTTTGCCCCTTTGTTTCCAGGGACATTCTCATTTAGAATTTCCCCCCGAGTAAAGATACAATGGAAAATCCCCCATTGTGCCATTTTTGTGATTGGTAGGAGTGTAAGAAAGTGGGTAGATCAGCTGAGAAGTGAGGAATCTAGCAGATTATGTGCATACATTATCTTTTAAAAGTGAGTAGCAGCTCGCCCTCTTTGTTTTAAAATGTTCATGTATATTTCTGGAAAAGAGAGTAACAGAACATCTAATAATAGTGAAAGGTTTTATAAGCCAAGACATTCAGTGTCTGTAAAGAGTTTTACAAACATGAGCATAACTATTCTTGATGACTCATCTGTAAGTAGCGATCGTTATTTCTTTTCTTCAGATGGGGGAAGTGCCATCCAGAGAGACGAAGAAACTCAAATAAGCAGGATATGCTAAGACAAAAAATGGACTAGTAAATGGTCTTGTTACCTCAGTCCACTGCCTGAAATTATTGGAATAATAACACCCCCCAAAAATTATAGGATCAAGTTTCACAACAAAATACACAGAGCAAGAACAGCCCAAGGAAAATACAAGGACTTTAGTTCGAAGGCTGTAAAGGACACCGAAGTTTTTTGAGTTGATCACAATTCTCAGACCAGGCTCAATTGTAACAAAACATTCAGAAACCCTCCAAAAGCCAACATTCTTCCCCACTGCAATGGCCCTGCCCAGTTGCATGACAGTTTCTTTCACATGTAAACCAATATTTCTCTCCCAGAGCTAGGAACAGAATTCAGCCATGCAGATACCTGCTACCTGCTTGCTGTTTTCCAAAGAGGTGCTTAAGCCCTCAGACAGCAGCAGTGATTTAAAATTTGCAGGAAAACATACTGATTTCTACGGTTCTGAAGCAGTCTTTTAGAAAGACAAAATCTGTTGGAATAATTCCTACATTACTGATCACTGAACTATTGCACACTTTTAAAGGTTCACRAGAAGGCTGTCGCCCAGTTAAAAGCTGAATTTTGCAATGAGTTTGATGAAAGACAAAACTGGTCCTACTAGAAGCTGRTAAAACCTCCTAAGGCCTGAAGAGRCTCGGATTAAGTTATCATCTGCATCCTTCTTCCCAATAAAAATGGTTTTGCTCTTAGAATTTTGAGCTGTATGTATCAGTCCGAGGTAACAGTCACAAACTGGGACTGAGAACTGCAGTGCACAYCAGTGATACAACACATGCAACACTCGCTGTGTAGTCTGGATTTWGCAGCTCATCAAGAGAAAGGCTAAGGGCCACTCTGTATATTTTCCTATTCCTCAGGTTGTTTCCTTCTAGCTAGAGGTTTTGTATGCCCATTGTTCATCTCAGACAGCCACATAACCCCTAGTGGAACCCTAAAAGGGATATCCTTTCCACTAACTGCCTCCAGGATGGGATTTCCCAAATCGTGTCCTCGCATTTTATGAAAATCCTTTTGTCTGTGGTTGGATGGAAGCACTGAGCTTTTGCTTCTTCATCACACTTGCTGCACTGCCGTGGCTTCATCTGGGGTCTGTTTCTAATTTCAGTTTGTGCTTTAGCTCTTCGTGTTCTTTCAAGTAATTTTGCTCTACTATTAGGGAACATCTGGATGATGCTTGGCCCTGCAGAAATGTTGGTGCTGCCCTAACCCCAGCCAAGCCTACTGGTCCATGCTGTTCAGTGGAGAATGATGCTTGTGTTAGTCAAGCCTTTCCAAGTGCCAGCATTAATCTCTTCCTTTTCACAGCTACTGACTAGCAGCCTTTGTTCATTCACCGGGCTCTGCACTGCTCTGGAACTTTCCAACATCTGGTTACATTGCTGCAGCCTGACACTGCTGTTTAACCCAGCTGCTTGGCTTTCATCGAGCTGGAACTGGTCRCTGGCTTATTAACACAGCTGGAAATATGGCAGTGGAATGGCTGAGAGCCTCCTTCCACAGTGCATGTGTGCTGTGTGTTCCCATTTCTTCCCGGGTCCCTATAGCTCAGAAAAGGCTTTTGAGGCAGACTGTGTTTTACTGGGAGCAGCAGGCAGCAGAGAGGGGCCACAGACTATAGCCAGGGATTTTTTTCTGGCAACAGAAGCTGTCAGCTCTGCCTGAATCTTCCCAGGCTTCTGAAAACATCTCATTTACAAGGGGCGTGCTGGGAGGCTTTGCAGGGGTATTAGCACAGTCAGTTCCATTACAGGAACATGACATCTGTCTTTCCCTCCCATGTCCTCCTTGTCTTTCTGCTGATCACTCAGACTCTGCAGAATCACTTTCTATTTTCAGCTTTTCCCATTATTTTTGCACATACCTTCCACCTCCCGTCCTGTTCTCATCCCAGTTTCCTGCACTTTCTGTGGCACCTTTCCCCACTCCCTCTCACTGTTATGCCTGTGTTTAACTGTTCTTATTAATTCCTTACAAAATTCTAATTCTCTCTGTGCTTTGCATTTGCTTTTCTTCACTCCTATTATAATTCATCAGGTTTTGAACCACACAGGTCTTAAAAATATTACAAWAGGGATTAAATTATATCCATATTATGATTGAAGCCCGATGAAAACTGAATGTGGAAATGTTTGAATGTAAACGGCTCGACAACTGGATTAAAGAGATCAGTTATATCTCAAGGCACTTTAATCAGTGCTACAGTTTGGAAAGAGTGATCCTACCAAGAGATTTGGAGGTGCATGTGTAAGTGCACATGCATGTGTGCAGATACATGCTCAGACATAAACCCAAGCAGTTGACTGTTAAACTGATGAGTGTAAGACACTTTTCCAAAGGTTCCTGGCACACTGAAATATCCACAAAGGCAACTATTCCCATCTGTGTGCTGGCTGGAAGCYGCACTTCTGCTACGTGGGCCTTTGCAAGCAGGGGGTCTGTTATGTGCAAGAGAGGTGATTTTTTTTCTAGTTCTGCTTTGCTCTTCAGAGCTAATTCGTTTAAAAATAGGCCAATTTACAACGTTTCAGAATATCACAGCCCTCTTTAGAATCGAAACTGATTTTCCAGTTAGCTGCAATTACTGCTAAAGGCAAGGCCGAATGCTCCAGAGAATGACCTCCTTTAATTCTTCACAGGTGCCAAAACAAGTGGTCAAATGCTAAACTCGTTGAAATAGGCACAAACACGAGTATTATAATGCCTTATTTTAATGGGAAAGAACTGTTTCTGTCCTTCAAAACGCAGTGACAACCACTCATTTTCCTTTCGTTGTTGGCTGAGCATTTGGTTTGTTACAGTGTGCATGGAGGATACATTACTGCACACACAGGGCTGGGCACATGTGTGCACTGCTGACGCTCTGAAGTGCTCAAGCCAGTATTTAGCTTCTTATTTACTTTTGTTTATCTCTCTTTCACATAGCTCTCAAAATCCCCATTTTTTTTTGGTCCTCCATGTGTAAAGTCAAAACCAAGGAGTAACATCCAACCTAAGAAAGCTTTCAAAACCTGTGCCCAACAGCACTGGGATGAGATGTGGCCAGAAGAGAGTTCATTAACCATAAGGACAACTAAATCCCAGCACTCCTTGTTTGCTTTGACCAGATGCTGGTTTCCAGAGTCACAGGCAGGGACATGATAGGTCTAGATTCTCACGTATTTTCTCTCRAAGAGCTTTTCCAGATATTTCACGTTGATTTCCCCTTATGCATAAGCAGTTATACAGTTGACTTGCCTAATGTCTATATTAATTTTGGTACACTTTTAATTAGCAGATAGCTAATTAACGTGGTATAAGGTTATCTTGTTAAATGCTAATTGAATATGTAAACATTCTCTACAAGTTAATATTCAGAGGAAAAATATGTAATATGCGTTTGTTGCCCGTGTCATTCCGAATTAATTACACGACAGCCAGATTTATCCCTTCCCAACTTGAGAACCCTCAATAAGTACTCTTTTAAGAATCAATTGATACTTAATTAATATGTACTGGCTGTCCCATTTAATTTAAATTAGTTCTTTCAACAAGTTCCGGCGTTGCTGAAAGACGCGGCACTCCCCCACGGACGCGGAGCATTTTCTGCCGAGGGCACACGAGGGTGCTGCGAGAAAAGGCTCGGTGCTGCCAGCCCTTGTTTCCTGGTGCTCCTTAGCAAGAACAAAAACTGCCCACGCGGAAATCCTTAYGGAAGTTGCATGTACCGTGCTGGACCTCATTCCACGGGGCTCCACACGGCTCGGGGCTCTGTGCTGGCTCCTGCCCGGCTGGTGTTTATCAGATGATGAGGTCAGGAACCTTCTCCCCACATCAGGTGGGGGGTGAGGTCCACATTCCTTCACTCCCCTTTTATGTTTCCCTCACGCCATCCTCTGATGAGGCACACGGAGGTTGAGCTCGTTGTCTCGGTGCATTGGTATTCCCAGCTGAGGGAGAACAGCAGGATTGAGTCCCCGAGGGGCTGAATTCTGGGATGGATGCACGGCGACGACGTCCACGTGTAATTTATTGTGTGTATGAAATCCTTACCATCAGCAAAATGGTSGCAGAGTTTGCCTTTGCTTTCATCACACAATAAGGCTGTTAATGAAGGAGGAACGTCCCTGCTGCTGCAGTTTAACACATTCTGTGCCCAAGCACGGCCACGGGGATCTGCCTGAACAGCTTTTCTGCCTGCCCAGGCACAGATTCCTCCTTCTGAACCTTCACTGCGGTGATCATGGGTTTAATTTTTGGATGATTGTATCTCCAGCGACCCCTGAGCATTTTATAAATAACAGCGAGGTATCACCACACTCGGGGGATGTAAGTATTGCAGGGGGGTTGGATGAAAGGCAGAGGCAAAGCCTCTTGCCCAAAGCCACAATGTGATATAATAGCAGCTCCCAAGAGCTCTGACTCTCAGTTTCTCCCTGTAAACAGAAGATCACAATTTCTTTCTCAGGTAGCTGCACTTACTGACCTYTTTCTGGACAGGTGATCTGTCATCATAAGGAAAACAAAACCCCTGGAATTCAGGCYGGACCCTGTAAGCGAGGGCCTGGTCTGGCTCTCTGAGGGCAATACGAAAGATCCCTTTTAGCCTTTTGTGGTATCAGAATGACAAATGGTKAAGATTAAGGGGTCTGATTTTCATAGGTGCTTAGACCCTGGGCCTGCTAGTAACTTCAGGAGGAGTTTTAAATCCTTAACCTTTCTAAAACCACATGTGAAGGCTTGCCCAAGGTCACACAGGCAGCCTTTTGCAGTGCTATGGCAGCAGTAAATTTGTCCAATTGTCTTGTCTCCCGGTTTGCTGATGTTACTAAATTTTTCTTTAAGGAGGTTTGCCCCATTTGTTGCAGCTGAAAAAGCTGTTCTTACGGCTTGAAGCAGCTGAAAGAATCTGAATACATTGTATTGTAATCATTAAATACCAGTTTTCTACTGGATATAAGCAGAACACCTATTTTTAGTTAAAAAGCTGCTGTTAGGTTACACAATATCTTTTATGGCTGAAGTAATGCAGCAAGCTGGCACAAACCAAATGGTACTTGACTGTTTGCAAATTGAGCATCAACACGAACAGCAGGTGGTCACTCAGCCCGAGACTTCCATGCTACAACAATGGCTGCAGCAACAATGCCAAATAAATAGCATCCAGCAACCCATGTGCTTTATCACGGGGGGGTTTGAATGCAGAAGGTCCACTTTTACAGACAATTATTCCTGCAGTTTATTTTTGTCATCACTTTCTCCATTTTCCTGTTGTTGCAGGTTAGGATTGGCATCCCTGTATCCCTGTAGTCGAGACCTGCAGATCAGATAGATGCTTTCCTGAAGCCCCAGGGTGCCTTTTTATTGTACATGACTGCTGCACCTAGTTCTGTCTAGAGTGTTGTAAACCCTAAAAGTAGGAACACATSACCCATTTTAAAACATTTAGGAATTACAGCAAAAATTTCTAAAGTAGGCATGCACGACAGTAGCGTTCTGACTGAATTTCTCCTGGTTTCACTAAACATTAACTATCTAGTCAGCTTCCCTATGTCCACCACTCTGGGCAGGAGAAGAACTGAACAGCCGTTCAGTTTGGAGCATTTTATGACACTGTGCCTGTGTAGGGACACGTGAAGAATTCAGATTGCCATGCAACAGCCAGGAATTTTAAACTGGAAACCAGAAGAATCTCTCTTGGTGTCCAGAAATGCTGAAAATTTGCAGACATCCATCACTATTGGCCTACCTTCTTCTACTTCTTATTTTTGTTATCATCATGAACATCATTGTAATTATTATTATTACAGACAGCCAAACTTATATTTTTTGTTCCCACTAAAGAGCACCAGTGACCACAAGGACTGCTGGTGGAAGAAGCTGCTCATCCATACAGAGATGGCCCAGCCTGTCCCTAAATCAGTTTTTGTAGCTCATATTTGAAATTCTGCTGTATTTACTGTGAGGAGAGTTTGCCCCTCAGTCCACCCATGTGGGGAGGGTGACACTGGGGCAGAGTGAAAGGTCTGAGGTCTGAGGTAAACAGCAACTCGGATGTAGAAGGAATAAGAAAAAGCTGATAAAGAGAAATTCAAAGASAGTCTTGTGGGTCTGGAAGAAGAAGGTGAAAGTGAAAATTATAAAAATGAAACCAACAGAGGCTTTATCTCAACAAAGTTTAGTTTCTTGTACACAGTATTTAGTATTTATCTTGTGCATAGAAGCCCTCCCAGGGGTGCTACAAGACGATCCCAAGAGTAATGCAACACCTAATTATCGCTATTAGGAGACAATGAAAGACAGTGTTAATGCTGAACACATAAAGCAGATACAAAGTTTAATTTTTAATAATTTTCAGTGCAYTCCCATGAAACTTTAGATCCCCAGAAGCAAACAAGATACAAATGCAGCCTTCCAAGTATAACACAGCAGTTCAGTTCTCCTAGGAAAAGGCAAGCCTGCTCTGGTTGCCTCAAATTCTAATTTGAGGGGACTCTYTATGAATTCATGAGAAATATTTTTGGCAGGACAAAATGCACTGTATTGAAACATTCCAATGTTGTCTGAACTGTTTGAAACTAGACTCCCCTGATCAACAGAAAATTAGAAGCAACACAAACCAGGTTATAGATTCCTAGTCTTAGACCTTGAAGCATGAGCAGCCTGAGATGAAATTCCAGAGGCTTTGGGCAGGCACATCCTCCTGTGGCACACCTGCCTCATTTCACACAYCTGGCTGGTGCAATGAGCGCTTGGCCTCAGCGAAAATTCGCTGCTATAAAGCAGGGAAAGCATGAAAAAGATTTAGCAGCACTCTGGCACGTGGATGCCACGGGGTTCCAGGTTATCAGCAGGCCAGGCTGAGGAGGAAGCAGGCGTTGTGCTTTTACAGGCGTAACACGCAGGGAGATTGCAGCAACGGCTCTCAAAGCCCTGCAATTCCCAGAACTGACAACCCCAAAGATCATACAAATACTTAGAGTGAAGCATTAAACAGGGCCTTGTCGGCTGAGTGGCATGTCTGTTAAACCTTCCAAAGCAACACAATCAACTGCTGTCAGGACATTCAGATTCATATTTGTGTCAACATTTGTGCTCTCCGGTGTCAGCTGAGATATCCTCTTCTCTGCTTGTCTCCCGGAATGATTGCCAGACCTTGGGAGAGCGAGAGCTGTTTTTGTGAGCAGCTGGTTCTGATACTGTAAAATGAATCCACTCTGCATTCCTCTGAAATCTGGTAACAGGGAGGATTCTAMTCCCAAATGGCTGGCACTTCATAGAGAAGAGGAAAAAGTAGGGACTCCACACCAAAGGCTGCATTTTTCAAAGTGTGCTGGTCTGGCTGGGTAGAGTCACTTTTCTGCAGAGTGGCTAATGGGGGCTGTGTTTTGGACCTGCCCTGAAAGCAGCATTGATGCTGTAGAGATGTTTCTRTTATTGCTGAGYGATGCTTGCACAGCACCAAGGCCTTTTCTGCCTCTCACCCCACCCCAGCAGTGAGGAGGATGAGGGGGCACAAGAACCTGRGGGGCACACGGGATGGTTGATGCCAACAGGGATAATTCCAGGCTATGTGGCATTATGCTCATCGTCAGCTGGGGAAGAAGGAGGAAGGGGGGACGTTCAGGGTGATGCTGTTTGTCCTCCCAAACACGTGTTGGAGCCCTGCTTTCCTGGGATGGCTGAACAGCAGCCTGTCCACGTGAAATGGGGAATGAGTTCCTTGCTTTGCCTTGCTTGCACACGTGGCTTTTGATTTACTGTCTTTGTCTCAACGAGCTTTTTCACTTTTCCTCTTCCCATCCTGTGCCCGGTGCTGCTGTCAGGGCAGCGAGCGAGGGGCTGCTGGTTCTTTGCTGCTGGTTGGGTGAAACCACGACACAAAGGCACCACAAACTGTGTCAGAGCTGGATCCCCAGTGCCACACACCCCTCCTATTCCAGCCTGGAGGTTGCTCCAGGAGGTGGGATCTGTGCTGTTTGCCCGCCCTGGCGCACACTGCCGTGCTTGGTCCTGGCCCCAGAGGAGGATTGGGTGAGTGGGGTGGCAGAGGGGCTGGGGGTGTCCCCTGTGGRTGCAGCACACGCCTGGGCCTCGCTGCTGCTGCTAATGAGGGGAGAGCCCTGCTCCTTGTGCCTGCTCCACTGGCTATGACAACACAGAAGCTCTTTAAGTGGAATTAAAAGCCCTTCCTGCCCTTAATATGCGTGAGAACAAAATGACTTTCTTCAGCAAGATACTCTCATTTTGCGAAACTTCAAAGAGAGCTCAAACTCCCTGTTTCTTCAAGAATAACCCAGTTTGAGTGGTATAATATTAATAAATGCATTAGAACTATTTTTAAGTAAGCAAAGACTGGATGATAGTCATCCAAATTAATGAAGGGTATGAACTTAAAATTGATTATGTAAACTGCACTAAATCCCTGCTCAGATTTAATGATTTAAATTCAAATTTAATTTAGATTTAACTCAAACACTAACTTGAATTAAAACCACTTTGATTCTGAATGAGAGTGCCCAGAATGGGCTTTAGTATAGGTTAACAAATCTGCTCTGTGCAAAGATTTTCTTAAACTGCGTTATTTTTTCTTAATGCCATTAAGTCAGTAGTCGGTAGATTGAATACAGTGGACTCTGAAAGAGAGTCTGTGCTTGGAAGTAGAGCATGACTCACCAAAATGCATAAGCAGCCCCCAGCTATAAGTATAGGAGAAAACTCACATTTTTCAGGCTAATTAAATCCCTAAAAGAGAGCTTAGTCTTGCACTTTTGGAAAGAAGAGGAATTCCTTTCTCTGCTGTGCAGGACAGTGGGCTGGGGCCTTGGATCTTCCCYTTTTATCTGTACCCTCTCCCCTAGGAACAGAGCTGGAAAGGAAAGTGAGTTCCAGGTCACTGACTCCTGTTATTGGAGTTCATAAACCTCCCACAATCCAAAGGAAGACACAACAGCTGAAAAGGAGGCAGAAGCTCCACACTTTGCTGCGAGACATTTGTTTCTCGTCCCCACCCGTCCGTGGGTCTTACACGTGTCCATCACACCCCTCTCAGCCTGGAAGGTGTCTGAGTGTCCCCAGGAGCCCCTGGCTGGGGGCACCATRGAATTGGCAGCAGGAGGTGCAGCAGAACCCAGCAGGGCATGGGGACAAGAGCTGGAAGAGTCCTGGATTCAGGAGTGAAGTCGAAGTCAGTGAGGAAGGGGGCTATGGGGTGTGTGTGTTGGTTTTCCTTGGTTTCTCACAACCCTGCTCTATTTTTAATTGGCAGTAAATTAGATTATTATTCCCCAAGTGAAATCTGTTCTGCCTGTGATGGTAGCTGGGAAGGGATCTCCCTTCTTTATCTTGAGCCGTGAGTTTTTCCATTCTGTTCTCCCTGGGCTGTCGAGGAGGGGGTGTGACACTGGCTGGCCTGGGCCACTGCCCAGCCTCACCTTGGCCGGGTCAGCGCAGGTCTGAAGAAATGCTGTGGAAACCAGTGGTGGTGCCAGGGGTCACTGGCCTGGGTGGTGCCACCATTCCAGCACTCGTCCCCCTCAGCTGAGCCCAGCCAAAATGGCAATGGCAGCAGGAGATGGGAAGGCTCCACCTCAGTCACAAGCTCAGTCCCCCTGGGTGACTGTGGATGGGACAGCTTCCCCTCTCCCATGCAGAGGATTTTGCTGGGAGCAGGGCTGAAGTTTCTGTGGCCAGAAGCGAGGCTGGCCCGGGTGCCTTTGCAGGCTGCCTGCCCTGAGCGGGCTGGGTTTCTCTTTAAGAAGGCACACGGTGTGCTCCAGCTTAATGGTACGTGTTAAGCAAGAACATCTGCTTATGAAGAGATAGATATGCTGAAACATTTACTGATGTTTTGCTTCCTCCCCTCGTGTCACCTAAAATCTATCATCTCCCTATGGCATCCCGGCACAGTCCTGCTTGCAAATCCAGGGAAGCAGGGCAGTGGTGCACAGCTTTTAGAAAATGATTAGTGGTCTGTCAGGCTCACGTCTAAACACGGGCACCGACTCAGATGTGTTACCTATAAATCTGTTCATCAGCAGCTGAGGAACATATGTGCCTCCTCTTCCTTAAACATAAAAACATTAATTACATTATATTGTWCCACAGTAATGGGCAACATAGTGACAGAAGCTTGCCAAAGCTTTAATTTTAACCATAAATCTGGTGGGTCTGGAATGGCGATTCAAGCTGCTTCAAAAGATGAAGACAAAGCTGAAGTCAGGTGTGTAGGAACAGGACTTGATGGGGGTGGGGAGGAAGGTGTGGAAAATTAGCATAGACTGGCTGAAATACTTGACAATGAGGCAGTAAAACTACARTCTTCCCTGGACAAGGGACAGGAGAGACCAAATTGCAATTCACTAGCAGATCCTTTTCCGACTTTCTGCAATAGCTGTKGGATAAAAATGTTTCTTCTCTCCTACTATTGGATCCTGGCTTCCTACTGTTTGGTTTTGCTGTCCCTCTTTTTCTCTTCCCTGGTGTAATCATCTAAGCACAGAGGGAATACTGAACAAGCAGCCCCTGGTGTCCTTTCTCTGGCTGGATTTTCATTTTAAATAGAGCCGATCAGGAGAAAAGATGAGGCACAGCAGGTCGCTTGCACTGTCCTTTGTGTCCGGATAAAAGCAACGAGAAGGAGCATCCAGATTATTTATCAACAGAAACAGGAGGAATATGGAAATCTGTGTGTACCATTAAACATGAAAGGCTCCGGGAATAGGTTCTCCTATTGCATGAGGTGCTGTGCCATCGACTGTTCAAAGGGCTCGTCAGATGGAGCAGTCCTGCTGGCCTGGGAACGACAGAGAGCGGAAATCAGCAGCTGCCAGTGCTCCACACCACTGCCTGCCCCATGCCTGTCCCACACCACTGCTTGTCCCACTGCCTGCCCCATGCCTGTCCCACACCACTGCCTGCCCCACACCACTGCCTGCTCCATGCCTGTCCCACACCACTGCTTGTCCCACTGCCTGCCCCATGCCTGTCCCACACCACTGCCTGCCCCACACCACTGCCTGCCCCATGCCTGTCCCA